>JANZLD010000042.1:0-19560 GCA_026413575.1 Erythroxylum carthagenense | reverse complement strand
TGTTATGCATGTTATGGGATGAATGAAATGGAATAGTTTGAACATTTCTAAGCTTATAGCTTTGCGTGTAGTTTTCTTTTCCTGCATAAGTTTTAAAGAAAATTATAAGAAAGTCGTAATAGATCTACTACAAATACTACAGTTAGGTAAAGGATTGTGAAAGATTTGGAGGTGGATATATCGAAGAATTTATTTTTTTTGGGTTATGACATATAAACAAATAAAGAAATGAAGAATCGTACAGAATTTTGGGTTTGACTTTCATCCATTTCTTGGGTCAAACTTTAACTACCAATCAACTCTTGGTCAAATCATCAAAATGAATTAGTTTTGGCCTCAAACTTGATTCTTGAATTGTCCTTGAATAATACTATCTGATGTCAAATAAAATAAAGTGCAATTTAGGTCTCAGATGCCAATATTTACCTCGGAATATACTATTCACGATCCAAAAAGTACTACTTAAGAAATCGAGATTATGGGTCGTTACAAATTTTTTTAGATGTTTCTTATAAACTTTGATTAAAAATAATGACAACACACATTTTATATAAATAAATATTAAATATGATCAATCTAATGTTACTAATATGGTGAGTTAACTCAACTTTTAAATATAATCAAAACTAATTAAACTTACTTAAATTGATATTTTAAGATATTTATTATAAATTATTAATTTAAGTCAAATTTGATTAATTCAATTCGAGTTTAAAAGTTGAGTTAAATCATCATATAAGCAATATTTAATTTTGGTATAAGTGTAATGTTCATTGTGCAAGTATTTTGTCTTAATTTTAATTAAAATTTGATAAAAAGGAGTTTTTAATTAAAAATAGTAAAAATTTCAGAAAAACAAAATATAGGGAAGATTTTTTTTATTTTACCCTCAATATTGATATTTTGAACTTAATTAATAAAACTTACATTTGTAAGAGTTTAATGTACGGGTATTAATAACTTTTAAGAGGGTGAGTCTTTGAGCAATTAGTAAAGTTGCTTATTTGTGACCATAAGATCATATGTTTTAGCCACATAAATAACTTCTTTGTAAAAATATAAAGGTATAGTTGCATATATTATAACCCTCCCAAGGGTCTTAATAACTTCCAAAGTGAACTCGATCAAACGTAGGTTACTTACATGTATGCATTAAGACCTTGTTTGTTAAATAACTTATCGACTATTTTTTGGTAGATTGAAAGATTTTAACTATTTGAATATATCAAACTGTTGATAATTATGTTTGCAAATCAACTGATTGGGTTAGCTGATTGAACTCAGTCTGCTAATTTTGAAAATGATACTATGAGGAGAGTTTTTCTCAAGCGGTTAAGAAATTAAGGGACTAAAAGACTATTATATCTTAAAGTCATTATAAATTATTCAAAGAGATTGAGATAAAGATATAAATTTAACTTAATTCATACAAATTATAAAAAGTTAGTCATTAAAATAAAAATTTAAAATATTTAATATTAAATTAAAATTTTCAAAAACTTTAATACTTTTAAATTTGTTATCTATAATTATATTACATTAATTACTTTTGTATAGACCCGATATTTAGTTCTCTTTTTATATCAATATTTAGTATATAATATTATTATCACTTATATATTATCTTTAATTCAATTCAAACAAGTCAAATTTAAATTAATTATTTTTACTCAAGTTTAAATTTTAAGAGATTAATATAAAAAATTTCAAAATAATTTTATTTTAATTTAATATACTAAAAATATAGTTTCAATTTGTAAAATTTAAAAATTAAAATTAAAATAACAAATAATTATATTTTCTTAAATTAGAAATTAAATTGATATCAGTTTTACAGACTCAATTTCATATTAAGTTTGTGGTGCTACATTTAAGAAAAAACTCTTGTTTGATTTAATCGAACTCATTCTTAAGCCTATTTTTAGTGGTATTTTAGTGATGACTCAAGTTCTTCAGTTGATCCTTGCCAATTTAAGAGGAAATCGAGAAGTTTTTAATTAAACTCATTTATTATTGAGAAGCTGTATTAAGAAGGTTTTCATTTTTAAGGCTCGACAGAAGATATTGGAGAAAGTGATACTATTGACTTATTTTGCTCTTTTTAAATTCTTACGAAAACATTCAAAAAAATAGTAAGATATATACAGATAATACTTATGTCTTTATAGATCATTTTTTTAAGTCATATCCTTATAAATTATTTTACATATAAACAACTAAACTAAAAAGTTTAATTTATCAAATATTTTTAAATAAATTGCTAATGTCATCTTCTAGTCAAATAAGCTATATATTAATCAAATGTTAATTAACCATTGATAAAATCAACTAAAAATAATTAATATAATTAGTTGATTGGTCAACAGGCCGAGTCAAGCCTAAGTTTCTCAAAGTTTAACTTTAAGGTCCAAACTTTTTTATGAAATAAAAAATTTAATAATTGATCACGTGGTTTTTATTTTTGTTTTAAATACAATATTAAAGCATCTGAAACTTCCACGCCATTAACTACCAAACTACTCCTCTGTCTTGCTGCATTCAAAACAACTCGCTTTCTGATCCTAACATGGACAGCAAGAGCAAGAAGATACATACGACACCTGTATAAAAAATTAAGGACGCCAAAAGCTAAGCAGTATCCCTCCAGCACGGCCGTCACCACCGACACTACTGCCAAGATGGTCTCGAACAACTTGGCCGTGCTTAATGCCATGGACGATGCAGCTACTCAAAAGTACCACTTTGTAGTGTTGGGCATCACTGGAATGGGCTTTTTCGCGACGACCTACAACTTTTTCTGCATAAACGCCATAACCAAGCTTCTGGGTCGCATTTACTTCTACGACCCTCTTCTTAAACAGCCTGGTAGGCTTCCGCAGTACGTGAATAACCTAGTCAACGGAGCGGCGCTGACCGGAACTTTCTGCGGACAGTTGTACTTCGGTTGGCTCGGTGACAGAATCGGTCGAAAGAAAGCTTATAGAATGACCCTGATAATCATTTTCTTATCTGCCCTTTTCTCTGGTTCACCCTTTGGATCCCCTGTATCTGTTATTGCCATTCTATGTTTCTTCAGGTTTTGGTTAGGTGTTGCTCTAGGTGGCACTTATCCTCTTTGTGCCACAATCATGTCAGAGTATGCTAATAGGAAGACTCGTGGAGCTTTCTTATCAGGGCTGTTTACAATGCAAGGTTTTGGGATCATCTTCTCAGGACTGGTCCCGATGGTTCTTTCTAAAATTTTTCTTATTTATTATGATGCGAAGCCGTTTTACCAATATCCTGCACATTCAGCACAACCACAGGGAAACATTTTATGGAGGATTGTCTTAATGGTTGGTGCTCTTCCAGCTGCTATAACATACTTTTGGCTCAGGAAATTGCCTGAGACTGCACGTTACACTGCTGTTATCAAACCTGATCCTAAAAATGATGCAGCAAGAGATGCTGTTTCTGATATGAGACGTGTTCTTAAGATTCATGTCCATGAAGACCCTGATGAGGAACACAAGATTTCGAAGTTTAAAGCTGTAAATAGCTACCCATTATGGTCAATTCCCTTCTTCGAATTCCATGGAATCCATTTGATAGGTAACACTAGAGAAAGTGTAAATCTTCTTTCTTCTTTTTCTTTTGTGTTTTTTTCTGAATGATTTATTTTGCAGGAGCAATGTGCAGTTGGTGTTTACTTGACATCGCGTTCTATTCACAAAATCTTACACAAAAGGACTTGTTTCCAGATATGGGTTTAACCAAAAATCCTACTAAAGTTAATGCCATTGAAGAAGTTTATCAGCAGTCAAGAGCCATGTTCATAGCTGCATTCCTTGGAACATTCCCAGGTTACCTAGGCACTGTGTTTCTGATCGACAAGTTCGGACGATTGGCGATCCAACTTATGGGATTTCTAATGATGTCTGCGTTCATGTTGATAATGGGAGTGAAGTATGATTACATAAGGGACCAAAATCATGCTCTATTTGCAGTCCTGTATTCTCTGACCTTCTTTTTCGCTAACTTTGGACCCAATTCAACCACGTTTATCATGTCTGCGGAGTTGTTTCCGATGAGGATGAGATGTCTGTGCCACGGGCTGAGCGCAGCAGCCGGAAAGTTGGGAGCCATGGTTGGGACATTTGTGGTTCAAACATACACATTGAAACGAGGTCATGACAGGACCAAGCATTCTCTGATGGTGCTGGCCTTCACGAACATGCTTGGATTTTGTTTCACTTTTTTCATGACCGAGACGAAAGGGTTGTCTTTAGAAGAGTTGTCCGGTGAAGATGGCGGTGAGAATGAGAATGAGGTGGATGATCCATTGATGACAAACATGAGGACTTGCGGGAGCGAGATTGAAGATTCGTAGGAGAATCAAGTTAGATCCTCCGCTTAACCTTATTCTTTCTAACTCTATTTCAACCCAAAAATGTTGTCATTAATTCACAACTGATTGGGGCAGAATTGAGGCTAAAAATTCACAGCTATGTTAAAGTCTGAACCTTTTCGACTGAAACTTGGAGTTAGGCTAGTGAGAATGAAGATGATGAGAGCCGCTGTGAGGAAGGGATGATAGAGAGCAAAAATTGAGAGAGAAAAGAGACCTTCGGTGGAGTACAAACACAATTACTTTTTTAAGTGGCTTAGCTTGAAGCAGTAAAGTTGATTTTGCTTCAATCAGTTGTGAATTAAGGATAAAGTTGTTAGGTTGGGATAGAATTGGAAGAATAAGGTTAGACAAAAGCACCGATCCTAGGATTTTATATCTAATAATTGCACTGTAAAAATCCACCAAGTCCATTTTCACCTAGCCTATTACCATTTTAAGTTTATTTACTTGTCTTAATTGTTATGGAATCTGTGTTATGAGGAGCTCTTTTCACTTTTATGAACTAATTCAGTAATTTGCAGGTAGGAGAGCTGTTTTTCAAAGGAAAAACAGAAAAAGAAAATCCTTTAAATAGTGTTTAACACAAAATAATGAGAAATATATTATAACACATTGTCTAATTTATGTAATCTCTACTATACTTAATTCTCAATTCCAAATTTCAGCATCAAATCCATTATAATCATATCCTGAGAATGAAATTTAAAACGGATTTGTCCTGTTGACTTTGGGGTAGACCGGCCCTTTTGCCAACTCTAAAGACTGCAGACATAACAAACTATGATTACGGGTACGAATCAAATGAAATTGGATAACAAAGTGCGATATACACGAAGTGTTTCAGAGAGTAAAGCAAAGTGAAAAAAAGATACAGACCCACAGCCTATTAATACAATCATTCATGTTATAATTCTTTCTTAGACTCAAGGATGATCCCCATTTATAGTGCAGTTGAATCAACCCGAAAGACGTGAATTTGGGATAGGAATGCCTACTGTGTTGCAAAATCTTCATACTTACTCTTGAAGTGCGTCGGTGAAAAGCCGGCCTCCGTCATTCAACGAAGGATTTGAGTCAACATTTACTTCAACCCCGAGCTAGCATCACATCCAGGTGCTTGATACTGGCATTAGATGAGGTGCCATCCAAAGGCGAAGCTTTCCTTGCATTCCTACTGGTGTAGGTATGGTCTTCTTGCTTATATGGATGCTCCTTATAAACCACTTGATGGAGATGGAGCAACGCTATCATGCTAATTGTGAAAAGAGCGGCATTTCCAAGAATCCCACCCACTTGCTCCAATTTAAGAGACTTCTTTGCAAGATCAAAACTGGAAATGAGGACTCTGACAAGTAAATTGGACCTTCTCCCTTCAACCTTAACAAGGTTTTCAGCTGGGCAATATAGGGTTTCAGGGGAGATGAACCGACTAGCATCCTGTACATCCCCAACTAATGCGAAAGCTTCTTCAATCACTTTGTACTTCTTACCTTGATGTTCAGCCAATCTCATTGCAAGGATAATCCTACTTTGCTCTACTCGAGCAATTGCAGCATCTCTCTCAGCACGCTGTTGGATTTGCACAGTCTGCAAAACGGAACAAGTTAAATAAAATTCTCCTCAAATATCCTCCATATTCCGAAGTATGATGCCTATGAACTGAGAAATGTGAGAAACATCTTCCTCCACCACAGTTCAAATATGGTGGAGCCTTATATTCTTTCCAATTAACAAGCTGATAAATCTAATCTGCATCATTTGAAGCAGACATTAGTGATCTTAACCGAGCATCTGTTGGAAAATACAACAACTGAGCAAAGACCACCTTGACAATGATATAAAAACCAGTTGGCAATCACTTCGTGACTGTTAAGGATACATTGGTCAACTTTCTTTTCAGTTATTTATTGATGCAACACTTAACTTCATATGCACCATCTTCATATGCACCATCATTTTCAATGGTGATCATCTTTGTCTCTTTGGGCAGCATGCACCAAGAATTTTATCTAAAAATCCTTATAATGTTGAAAAGTTAACCGATATATTCTCCAAAGTCTTTATACTTACCTTCATAGTTTACCATTAATTAGCTTCAGCACTACACCGACAAGTGTGTGCAGAAGAAAACATACCGAGATTTCATTTTTGATAACTAAATCAATTAGAAAAAGGATTAATTTAAGTGGATATAACGCTCTTTTTTTCTACAAGTTCAGCACATCACGTAAAAAGAAAATCTCCAAGACAAGGCCTAAGCCTCCAATGAAAATTCTTAATGCCCTGAAAACATAAAACAACTTGAAAAGATGTAAAGATTAGGAATTCTCCACCTATTTGGATGTTTGTTAAAGAGGACAAAATTGGATATTCTTTCGGCAATGAACATATTCTCTACGTTTCCGTTTCAGCAATTGAGATACTGAATTTCCATGACTACCTCCAAAAGGCATTTTCCTGGAAACCAATCACAAGATAACCAAAATTCGCAAATAACTAAGAATTGCAGGGTCGTAGCTCAGTACAGAAACCTCCACTTCATATATTCAGCCAGTAATTCGACACCCAAAATATTCCTAACCACAACGATTCCTCGAATCTCTCACCAACCATCAGAACCGAACATAACATGTCTTACCAAAACCCAATTCAACGAAGAAGATAAAAAACAGAGGAAAAGCTCACTTACATGAAAAAACTCTAACTGGTCCTCAAGATTCTCCAAAGCAGTTCTAATGGCGTTGAGACTCTTGGCCTCTTGCATTACGGATTCATTATCGTCCACCCGAAAATCCTTCACAAACACGAAGCCCGCCTGATTATTGTCGACGGCGTCGCTGTAGAGCTTCTTCTTATCGGATTTCCTTAGGGTTTTGACGGAATTGAGAAAATGAGCTCTCGAAATCGAGTGAATTGCGTCGCTGAGCTTGTCGTGCAAGTCCCAGATCTTCTCTAGAACTGCCTCAACTTCCTCTGTCTCCATGTCCGGGAAAATGAAGGAAAATAAAAGCTCCTGTTTGATACGGAGAGGTTAAATTAATGTCATTCAACTACACAGCTTCGATTTCGAACGAGGGAGTTCTCCTGTTTCTCGATTTTGGGCTTGACTTTGCCTTTTCTTACAGTATATGCCACTCGCACGTGTGATATATTCATACCTGTGATTAAGGATAGTAATGAATCGGACTGGATTCGAACTGTTTTTTGATGACCCGAACCTCATGTAAGTTTTACCGAAAGAGCTCATATTAATAGAGTTTTTATTAATAATTTTTTAAAAAAATTAGTTAATTATTTAATTGTCATTTAAATTTTTTTTTGAAATAATTTCATACAATAATACACTATTAAACAACATAAAAATAAAAAGTATTTTTAATTTTAACTATATTTTATTTTGTAATAAAAATTATTTATGCATATAAAAATTGTTTAAAATATATTAAACAATATGCAAAGCACAATATATTAATTATTATATAATTTTAAACCATATGAAATATAAATGAAAATATATCTAACCAAATCTTTTATATGAATTATAATATAAGTAAAATTAATATAAAAAATAATTATTAAAACATATAAAAAGTCAAATAATATTATATAAATCTCAAAATAAACGTAAAAATGTGTTTATAGGTATTGTGAAAATTATGTATAAAAATATAAAGATAAAAGGGACTAAAAATTAGGCTCACTAATTGATTTGAAAAAATTTACCTGAAAAAATTGTTATTTTGAAAAGTTCCAAATTTGAGCTTCTCAAAAAGTTATATTTTAGTTTCAAAAAAGTCATTTTATGAAAAAAAAATCCTTTTAGATTTTACAGTAAAATACTCATTTTTCTTTAAAATAACTTTTGTGGTGGAAAAAAGTGTTTATTCATTCTCTAAAAGCTGAAATAAACAGGTATTTAAACTAACATATTATGTATTAAATAAAAAGTTATTTTGACCTAATTTATACAAAATTTGAAAATCTAGTGACTAAATTAATTTTTTTAAAAAAATTAAACACCAAATTGAAAAGGTACAAAAGCTAAACATTTATTAATATATTATCTCTAATTTTAAGCCATTAATCTAAGAAATACTAGAGTTGGATCAATTTGCAGTTTTTTACTTCCCTCAAAATTCTCTTAATGCACCATCTTTATTCCAGGACCAGATCATCTATATCATTTTTACTATTTCAATTCTATTTCAAATTATCTTATCTATATATTTATATAAAACTTGTATAAATATGTGATTGAGATAAGTCGTAACAGCCTTACAACAGACCTCCCACTTTGTTTGAAAAACAGTCAAAAAAGGATTGGAATAGGAAGTTCCAATTTCAATTTTTAACATTAATTTCGGTGTCCAACTATGTTAATAAGATTAAAGCACGGAACAGGTGCTCCAGCTCAGTCAGAGCACGTGTGTGCATGGCTTGAGCTAATGTTGTGGCTAATCACATAGGCGATGAATCCCACAACACATTCAGAGGAAGTAGTTAGAACTTGATGAGACGTCCCAAAGGAGCATATGCTTCCATGACCAAAGCTAGAGGTATATCCTCCATGTAAGTTGGTGTTCTTCTTAGTTATTCACGTAATACATTTTTATTGATTTTAGGGTTCCATCACTCTCTTCCAACTACGCCATTATAATTGCCTTCTTCAAGCTGTTGACAGATATAAAAAAAGATGGCTCCAAGCAATCTAGCCGTACTCGCCGCCCTAGATAACGCTCGAACACAATGGTACCATGTCACCGCCATAGTCATCGCCGGAATGGGGTTTTTCACAGATGCTTACGATCTCTTCTGCATCTCCACCGTGTCGAAACTCCTCGGCCGGCTTTACTACTACGATCCCTCCACCAATCAACCCGGGAAGCTACCGATCGACGTTAGTAACATGGTGGTTGGTGTAGCTCTAGTTGGGACTCTTTGTGGCCAACTATTCTTCGGTTGGCTTGGAGACAGACTTGGTCGAAAGACAGTCTATGGCATCACACTGATTCTGATGATAGTATGCGCCATTTTCTCAGGTGTATCGTTCGGGTCTACGTCGAAATCTGTGGTTGGTACGCTTTGTTTCTTCAGGTTCTGGCTCGGGTTCGGGATCGGCGGCGATTATCCTCTTTCCGCCACTATCATGTCGGAGTATGCTAATAAGAAAACTCGTGGGGCTTTTATAGCGGCTGTTTTTGCTATGCAGGGCGTTGGGATTGTCTTCGCCGGACTGGTTTCGACGCTTCTTTCTTTCATCTTTCTCAGTTACTACGATGCTAAGCCTTTCAGCGAAGAACCTGTACTCTCAACACAGCCTCAAGGTGACTATCTATGGAGGATTGTACTCATGCTTGGTGCTTTACCCGCCATGTTAACGTACTATTGGCGGATGAAGATGCCGGAGACCGGTCGTTACACGGCGATCATTCAAGGAAATGCTAAACAAGCTGCGCTTGATATGGGCGGAGTTCTGAGTATCGAGATTGAAGAAGAACCTGAGAAGTTGGCACAGTTTAAAGCTTCCAACAGCTATTCCTTGTTCTCCAGCGAGTTCTTTCAACGACATGGACTCCATTTGATTGGTACCATGAGCACTTGGTTCTTGTTGGACATAGCTTTTTACAGTCAGAACTTGACACAGAAAGACATTTTTCCGGCGATAGGACTTATTAAAGAGCCCGACCAACTTAATGCTCTGGATGAAGTTTTCCAGACTTCACGAGCCATGTTCGTCATTGCTTTATTTGCCACTTTTCCTGGTTATTGGTTCACCGTCTTCTTCATTGAAAAGCTCGGCCGATTCACTATCCAACTCTTAGGATTCTTCATGATGTCAGCTTTCTTGTTGATTATGAGCATCAAATATGATTATCTTCGTGATCACCCGAAAATGTTCGCAGCTCTTTATGGTCTTACCTTCTTTTTCGCAAACTTTGGTCCTAACAGCACAACATTTATACTTCCCGCCGAGCTGTTTCCGACGAGGATCAGATCCACTTGTCACGCTCTCAGCGCCGCCGCCGGCAAGTTGGGAGCAATGGTGGGGACGTTTGCTATTCAGTTCTACACTGTAAACGAAGAAGTGAAGAAAATTAAACTTGCCCTCATGGTCTTGGCCTTCACGAACATGTTAGGGTTTTGTTTCACTTTCTTGGTCACCGAGACCAAAGGGCGGTCCTTGGAAGAGATATCTGGAGAAGGTACCAACGAAAATGAACGGACTGATAGCCGTTGACTCGTTGTCTGAAAGTCATCAGACAAATCGTGAATAACAGACGGCGTCGTAATTTCATTTTGATATGCTAGGATGTTGTATTTGTAGAAATATAAAAAATTACAAGTATTCGTAAAAAAATTTCAAAGGTTATTTGTAAAAATTAATTAATAAATAAATTGCGTGAAAATGTCAATTGTTGGATTTATTAAAAGTAAAGTCGTGTGAATTTAGTTTTCAATCAACTTTTTAATAATACTTGTTAAAATATTATTTTTATTAATAATACTTTAATAATAATTAATAATATTTTAATGATACTTGTTAAAATATTAATAAAAATTATTAAAAATTATTTTTAATACCTCATCATCCTCACACTTATTCTAAAGTCCCGCAATAAAACAAGATCAAGGGAAGTCTGATAGTATGCATACATAATAGAGAAGCTATTTTTTATAATAATAATTATTAAAATATTATTTTTGGGTATTCAGCATTTTATAATTAACACTAAATTTATAATAGTAATTATTAAAATATTATTTTTAATATCTCATTATCATCACACACAATGTAAAATTTCACAATAAAATAAAAAATGGGAGATTTGATATTACGCATACATAATGAAAAGCTATTTTTGATAAATTCACGTATAAATGTATCAATAAAAAAAGTAATGCAGTAAATAGTACCTACTAATAATAATTATTAAAATATTATTTTTGGGTATTCAGTTTTTCTATTTACACTAAATTTATAATAACGGCGTAGAAAGTCATAGACGCAATGTACGGGCGACCTCGCTTCGCTCAAATATAAGGTTCTCTTCGTCTCACTCTCTCTCTCTCTAGGGTTTTAGTGTTTCAGTTTTAGAGGGCAAAGTCCTAAGCTTTCACTAACTTTTGCTTCCACCACCACTCGTTAAACCAGTGGTCCTAGCAAAGCTTCGGTGGAGATTAGGGCTTCTCTTTTTTTATCTTCTTGCCCCCTGAAATCCGAGATAATTACCATAAAACCCGTAACCGTCGGTTTCAATTGGCCCTGAAAAAGTCCAAAAATGGAGCTCCTAAGTTCTAACCGTTTTGATTAGGATAAGCATTTAGTTAGCACTAATTATGATTAGGGAAGCTCTTCTGTTTATGTAATTTGGGTGTCGTTTGATTACGTTCCGAATCGGATTATTGAGATGGTGGAGGCGGAGCGAGCTCAGAACCCATGGGTGAGTACGGAGCATAACTTGGAAGGCGAAATTGACGGTTGTGATTTGTCGATGCCGGAGGTTGGAGACTCTGTTTCTCGGCGTCAGATATCGGAAAGCTCGTCGGACGGGAAGTTGGGGATGGGAGAGAGGGCGTTCTCCGCTGCTGGTGCCGCGTTCTTGTCTGCAATCATCGTTAACCCTCTTGATGTTGTCAAGGCAAGGTTTTTTTTTTCAATGGAAGATTTAAAAGACGCTAGCGTTAATTGGTGTACACACGTCGATGTGATTCTTTATCGTGTGTAATTAGTGTGTTACTTCGGGTGAAGATGGTTTCGTTTTTCTCTGAAGGTTGCGAGGTTATTTGATATGGGGGAATTGAGTTTGTTGACATGATTCTTTGTTTTGCTATGTAGACGAGGTTGCAAGCGCAAGCTGCTGGGGTTCAGTACTCTCATCCCCTAAGTAACATCACAAGTCGTATGTCGTGTTTTGGTCCAAACATGGTATGCTCTGTCTTGGTGGTTTATTGATTGATTGTCCAATCATTATCTGTACCGGACATTTGATTGATTTAATGTTGTACTTGTTGGTTAGATGTTTGCTGACCTACGGTGTTCACCTTCATGTACGCGGGCTGGAGTTCATGGAACAGTATCGATTTGCCCTCCTGATTGTTTTCATTATAAAGGAACCCTAGACGTGTTTCATAAAATTATAAGACAGGTTAGTTGGTATGCTAAAAGATACTTTGAATGTTATCGATTTGATATATATGCTAAGACAGGTTAGAAATGAAGGCGTGGAATAGCTGCTGTGATTCTCCGTAGTTTTTCTGCATGAGTTTACGGTTTGTTGTTGCCCCTCCATAAGAAAAAGGTTGAAGTCTACTAGAAATGTTCCACTGCAAGATTGTCTAGACTGTGGTCCATGAACATCCTTCTGTCATGCATTGATAAGATTTTTACTTATGTTCTATTCTATGGGGATCTTTTAAACATTGGGTTCTTTTAATGCTTGTTTATAACCTTTAATGGCTGGTGAAATCACTTTCGTTTTTTTAATTTGAGGAGATAATTCACAGGAGGGAATTGCCAGGCTATGGAGGGGCACAAATGCTGGCTTGGCTTTGGCAGTACCTACAGTATGTTCTAATCTGGAAAATAGAATTTCTCTACTAGTATGCCTTTATTCCACTGAAATATAATCTTAGTCTATTGCTATTGATGGTGCAGGTGGGCATCTATTTGCCATGTTATGATTTATTCCGAAATTGGCTAGAGGAACTCACCTCACGACATCTTCCTGGTGTAACATTATATGCTCCTTTATTAGCTGGCTCCTTGGCACGTTCTTTAGCTTGTGCAACTTGTTATCCCATTGAACTTGCTAGAACACGCATGCAGGTGAAAGCTATATGCTTTACGCTATTCCTTTGTATGTTGTAATTTTGTTCTTTGATATGGTGAATGTGACATTGGAAATCTTGCATCATTTTTTGTTTCTGATTTTGGATCCATATAATATTTGCACACAACAATATTATGTTTTCAATGTTTGCTTTTATTTTAGCTTCTTATTTACTCTATATGAACATTTTTAGGCTTTTAAGGCTGTCCAAGGTGGTCAGAAACCTCCTGGAGTTTTCCAAACTCTACTTGAGGTCATCTCAAATGTTAGGGGCATAAATAATTCCCAAAGCAACTGTAAGTCTTTTATTTGCATTTCATTGCTGCTTCCTTCAAAGAAAATTAAGAGTTTCATGGAATGGAATAGTGAATGATGGGTAAGACCTGAACATCTGTTGAGATGATAAGTCTCGCGAACCTATGGTTTGAACCATATCCATGAGGATCCTACATGTGTATGTTGATGAGCATGTTCATGCTGACAATTATCTCTCTTGTCATAGATAAGTAGAGTGGTCTATAAGGACAACATGGATACATTGGGAACTAAGTTATGTTGATTAAGAAACTCAGTGTCTTTTCTGCCATTTTCTACATAACATATTGCTTCGAATGACATAAGTCTTGCTACAGTGAAAGGCTATCGCGTGCTGTGGACAGGCATGGGAGCACAACTTGCTCGTGATGTTCCGTTCTCAGGAATTTGTTGGTCAACTCTTGAACCAGTAAGAACCTTTCATTTCACAGTTTCCCAGTTGCTAGTATCTCTAGACAGATTCTGACCAGTAATCTCTGTTTCTACTTTCTGCTGGTATAGATGAGGAGAAGACTTCTGAATTTAGTTGGTGAGGAATTCAATGTGGCAGCTATCTTTGGTGTGAATTTTTCAGCTGGATTTATTGCAGGAAGTCTTGCAGCTGGTGCCACTTGTCCTCTGGATGTTGCCAAAACCAGAAGGCAAATAGAGGTTGCGACCATATCCTGTCATCTTTAGTTTGCAACTTTGTAGATTTTACTGTTAATAATATTTCTTAGAATTTTCATTACTTTCATAATTTAGGATGGGATGATTAGAATCTTATGGGTTAACACATGAAATATGGAATGTGATGTCTTGTTTGCCTTTTATAAGCAAATGAGATAAGATCCTCAAGAATTCATTTGCAATTCGGTTTTCTCAGCTAGGTTCATATTGTACCTGATTGACTGCATTGTTGATCGTATTATAATGAGTATGATATTATTCTTGATTCCAGAAGGATCTTTCCCGGGCAGTAAGGATGACAACACGGCAAGTATTGGTGGAAATTTGGAGGTACTAATCATGCAGTTAGTTTGTCTTTACAGGAAACATCTCCCACATTCCCTATGTTGGTTATTCGATTCATAAACCAGCTTATCAATTGTGGATACCGCCATTCTGATCTTAGCTCAGTTTCCATTTACATGCTACCTCTTATGAATGATATTGTCATATCTTTTTAAAAATTTCTTCGTGTGATCTTTTTTTTTTAACTTCTACATTATTTATGACGGGGTCTCTACCTAACCAATTTGCTTGTCACGTATCACAATTTTTGTTGCACCTTGACGTCGGATTACATGCAAGTGCTGATCGATGCGTTCAAAATTTTCTCTTCTCCAATCCAGTGATACCATTTTCAGTATATATGGTTTAGGAGAGAAATTGTGGATGAAACTCCAACGAATTCCTGTTCACTACCATATATCAGGATACAGTGGCTACCACATTGTATACGGTACCCTTGGTTGTTGAATGAAAAATTATACTAATTAATATTGTTACACATCACAAGTTCTCTTGAATATATTGTAGGTGTTACACACGTACCACTGTTGATGTACTATTTTCAGTATAGTATTGGTTAGAATGGTGAATCCCATATTTTGCAGGTGTAACTAACATCTGGAAATTTTGCTTACTGGAATAGGGACGGAGGATTGAAGGGACTCTTCACAGGAGTTGGTCCTCGTGTTGGTCGTGCTGGTCCATCTGTGGGGATTGTTGTTTCATTCTACGAAGTAGTGAAGTATGCTTTACATCATCACCGGCATGCAACTTCATAATTGGATCCCGTGATTTTGCCGTATCAGTTTCTCGATCTTTGTCAAAAGCAGCGTTTGGTGATGGCTTGAGAGCAACACTAACATTGGAGTTGCAAGTAGCAGCTCTTACGTGAATAATGTAGCTTGCATAGAAGTAGAAGTAGAAGATACAGTTTTGGTGATGGATGGGTGCTTTTTCCCAGTGCTGGAAGTTCATAATAGAAATCTTTCTTCTTTAGTTTCCAATTTTCCTTCTATAATTCCGCTCAAATTGAGCAAAATTTTGTACGGTAGAAAATCAAAGTTTTTGTCTGAGCTTGGATCTCAGATTTTTGGCTGACTTCCCTTCGGCATTTTTTAGCAAACTCTCTGTATTTTAGGGTCTGCTTAGCACCTCAAATTACATTGTAAAGTGAATGAAAGCAGATTTCACTGTCTTAAAATTGTGGCAGTTATTATCACATCCATAGGCTTGTGACCTCTTGCTGTTATTTACTTGACACTTTATGATCCCTCATCTTTCTAAAGTTGGCAGATTTCATAGATCTTCTCTTTTCTTATAGACAGATTGATTGTCTATTTTTCATTTTTGTTCTATGATATCATAATATTCTATGTTTCTGTATCTTCTATGTGTTTTTATATGTTTATGGTCTGTCGGGGAATGATAACTTGACATCACACTCCCTTTCTTCCGGCATATTGCAGTTGATCTGCTCTGGATATTTCAAAGTTTATCGGTCTTCCAGTAGAAACAACATCATTGTAGATGTGTTGGCGGTCTATTTCCCGGTTCAACGACATCAAATACAGAAACGTAGAATGTTAAGGAAGATGGAAGCCATAATCTTAAGGAGGAAGAATGAGACTGGAAATCGAGCTGTCATTTGGGATTATAAGATAAAAATAGAAGGAAGCACCGTCCAAGACGAGATCTAGCAGTCACTCGTAAGGACCAAAATGGTGTTATTACAATCGAAAACTCCCTCCATCAATGCTCTCAAGTTGATTTACACCTATAAACAAACATCCCATAAAGATCCAACCTTTGATCATTACATGTCTTCTGTACCTCTAGGCTGATGTAAGAATCAGTGAATTAGGTAGGTGAGCACCAGGGCCACCAGCATTAGGACATATGCTATTCCTTGGTCGATGGTTGTCCCTGCAAACATTAAAAACCAGAAAAGAAATCAGATTTCTAAGGAAAAAAGAAGTGTTGAAACTGATCACTAAAAGGGTTTTGAAAGAGAAACTCACCGTCGCTGGTGGGCGATGGAGCAGGAGCAGAGGAGGACTGGGAATGAGCCAAAGGGAAGATCATAGTGTACAAGATGGTAATTGCAGTGAGAACTCTCAAGGAAAGCTTAGCAACATCCATGGCTTTCTTCTTTTTCTGCAACTCTCAAATAATCTTCAATCTCTGTCTCTGTCTCTAGTAGAAATAGAGACGAGAGGAAGAGAATTAGAGAGAGGCGACGAGGTATAAGAGGTGGTGTGTGTGGACGAGAACTGAACATGTTATTTATTTATAGTAGTTTGCTCGTCTAAAACAAGACAATCAAAGTAATCCAGAGATGGCTGTCGTTTCCAAAATTGTTGGGTCTACTTACCATGTTTTTTGGACGTACCCTTCTGGCCTTTCCTTTTTCTTGTATTTTATTCGATTTTTCCCAATTTGTTTTCTGGGTTTCGTTTGCTTTTCATTGCAACTCCAAGCTGGTTCTGCATTGGCAGATGTGACAAGAACACGCTGTCCAAATAATGAGATTCCATCAGTTTTTCTAGTTATGATTATTGCTGGCATTACTTGGCAAAGATTTGTTAGAATATGTCCAAATTCAATCACTTTTGGACAGTGTAATTTTAATCTCAAGTTTCGAATAGTCGGCTTGTTTGGACAATCAGGTCCGAAATCAGCCAGAATCCTGGCCGAAAGAAGTCTCCTTATATACTCTTTCTGCTCTATTCTGTTAAAATCCTGCGTCACTTTATCTCGGCTATCCGAAAGAAATTGGCTCATTAATTTCAGGTCAGGTTAGTTCGAACTGGGCCGATCTCTACCATTAGACAATGGGATTTTTCTAAAGAAAATGAGAAAACCGAGGGAGTTGTGAACTGTTTTTTCTCAAGAACACGGTACTCGTACGTATTAGAAATTCCCCATTGTTGGGGAAATATCATCTGGGTTGCTTAGAGTAGGTACATAATGTGCTTGTTCGTCGAATCGTCATCATCTTCCATTAGAACTTCTAAAAGCTCAGAACTTTTGACGCGAAAGGGTCAAGGCAAGGGTTTTTCATCTTCCAAATTACATTACGTACATCTAGTTTTGAATGATTTCCCTTTCGATTTCTTTCCTCTCGCCGCAATCCAAAAAGGTTCCAAATTCATCTTCTTTCACATATCTTCGAGATCAAAGCTCTACCTTTTGTAAGAAATTTACCTAATTCGAGCGGAGATTAATTTAGATGTGAATAACTTAAAGATATTTTTTCATAATTAAAATCCTCTTAAAATATCTCGTGGATAAAACAAAAGAAGAAGACATGATTCGAATTTTTATTCGATTTGACTTGACTCAGTTCAAGCCGATTCAATCCGACTTAATTTTCAGCCCAACCCGTGTCCCACTCTTTTCTGTTAATTGAAACAAATAGTACAACTAACTCGTCTTCCTTCCCCTCCATCCTCCCAATACGTTGGGCCCAATTTCTGCAACTAAACAAAGCACCTTTACAAGCCCATATTACCCATTCGATCCGGCACAAACAGACTTGGCCCGATCTAATCCTACCCGAACCGAACCGACCCGACCCGTACCCTCCAATACCCGACCGGGTGTCGACTATCGTCATCTTCTTCGACTGTCTCGGAATTGGCTAATGCGAAAGGAAAGCTCAGGAATGAATATAGAAGAAGTAGTTCTTCAAATTCATTCACTTTTCTTTTAATTTCTGGTCTAGTTTATGGATTTGAAGGGTTACTTTCTTCTCTCATAACGACACCAATCCTCTTTTTTCTGTTTCCACTGTACACTTTCTCGAGAAACAAACGTAAACGGTGAAAAAATGAGATTTCTTAATCTTCTCAGGCGATGTCCACGTCTGACCCGGAAAAGAGCCCGAGGTCATTTCAGTGGTAGTGAAGCTTTTAGCACTAGAATGTTGGGTTCGAAGCAGTTCTTCTCAACGGAGCCAGAGCTCGAAGACTTCATGAATTACTTGGATTCCCTCAAGAACTATGAGAAATCAGGTGTCCCAAAAGGAGCTGGGACTGATTCTGAAGAAGGGTTCGATATGGGTCGGATCCGGAGACTCATGGACCGACTTGGTAATCCTCACAACAAGTTCAAGGTTCAAAATTTCCTTAACTTTCTTGCAGATTTTGATTCGTGTGCATTTGTTTGTGTTTTGTTTACAAAATGTAGAGCTTAACTATGGGGACAGCTTATGTAGGCCATTCACATTGCTGGGACTAAAGGAAAAGGATCAACCGCTGCTTTTATTTCCAGTATTTTACGAGCAGAAGGTTACTTTGTTGGTTGTTATACGAGGTACAGGTTTTGTAAATACATATGTTTACATGTCTTGTTTAGATTATAGGTAGTAATTATAGTTCTGTTTTTTGCAGCCCCCATATACTGACCATAAGGGAAAGGATGTCACTTGGAAAATTCGGTGAGCCGGTTCCTGCAGAGATGTTGAATCGTATTTTCCAGAAGATTAGGCCGAAACTGGACGAGGCTATCCACCAAGAAAAAGGGAGTTTGAGTCATTTTGAGGTATCATATAACTTTCTTTGATTACACATCATTGCTTAAAAGCTCGTATATTTTCTTGAACTTGAAAATATAACTCTTCAAGGACGAATCTAATAGCTGATTTAGAATAGCCTCTCAAGTCCGCGTAATCTGCTTACCAGAAGATAAGGTCTCCTAATGCATTGATGGACAATTCCGGTATTTCTAGTATTATGTGTGAATTATTGAATGTGCTGAATCAGTCAATGTCCTTTCGCTGTTCGTATTAACTGTACTGTACCCAGAAGGGAACCTACTTTATGTTTGGAACTTACATGAGTTAATGTCGAAATATTGTTAACTGTCTTGAATGTGCATAGGAATTTGCATTTATCTGCTAAAGATTCGAAATTCTTCTGCATTTATATATGAGGTTTTGTTACATGAATGGTCTTGAAATTGGGGTACCCACTTGGAAACTTTTCAGGTTCTTACGGCTACAGCATTCTCTTTATTTGCAGAAGAGAAGAT
>JANZLD010000041.1:139855-157120 GCA_026413575.1 Erythroxylum carthagenense | reverse complement strand
ATTCTTTGAGGGAAAGTAATATAAAGTTGGTCTTTTGACCGTATCTCTGTGTGTTCTTTTGTTGCCTATATTTCTTTGTTGCTTCCGCGTTGTTTCTTCGAGTGTGTGCGAAGTAAACACTTCGAGGGTTAGGGAAAGGCTGAGTTTTACTTTAACGAAAAGACAATAAAATAAAAAGTACTAAAATAAGAGTTGAAAACTAAAGTTTTCAAAGAAAATCAGGCTTTTTCTCCTCTTTGAGAGGCTGGGTACACACACACATACAGAAAAGTTGTTAGAACCCTGATTATAGTAGTAAAGGAATTCCCAACTAGAATATCCAAAATATAATTGAATCCCACTCTAACAAAGATTCATTATTCTTTATTAAGCTTAGGTCCTAAATAAACTAGAACAATATATATAGCTTACTAAGATTATCTAACATACTAAAATAAAATAAATATTAACTCAATTTATATAATTTATTTATTTTTAACTTTTACCTATAATATTTTTTTATTGCCCACGAGGTGTTTTAGGAAAGTCTCAATTATAAAAAAGACATCTGTAAATTATTTACATCCAAACTAATCCCTACTCAGATAGAATAAGTCTCTTATAGAAAATAAAACTTTGACTCTAAATTTTAAATGATTGTATAAATAAAAAGAATTTGAACTTATAACCTTATTTAAATAAAAAAAAAGTCTCTTACTATTTCGCTGTATCTTGAATTTTTTCCTATAATGTTATTAATAATAGTAACGAAAACTTTATTTATTGCGTCTAGTCATGTTCATGCTGAGTATTGTTGACAGCAAAGGATAACTTCTTATTGGCAGCACAATAGATGAATAATTAAGATAGGAGCAACGCCGATAATCATGAATTGTTTCACTTGCGTATTATTTAGGCTTCTAATTCAAGTACTGCCCACGTGTCTACTTCATAATTTTGTAAGTTGCTTCCTTCTCGAGAGTTTTGTACGTTACTTGTCATTAAAATTTCAACATTTCATTTTCGTGATGCAATCTTTCCCATCGGAACAATCCTGACCACACACCTTGATCAATCAAGCGGGTCCGTGCCTAATAAGCGTACAATAATGCCAGTAATCGAATCGTATGGCCTGCAATACCTGAAGATAAAGCACAAGTTATAGTGGTAAACCTAGGACCATTTAGCCAATAAAATGGTGACTGGGTCCAATATAGTAATTGAGACAGAGAAAGGCCCCGTGGTCGTGGGGTCCCCATTCTTAGACGTGACATATGTGCATTTCGTATCATATGTGGATGGAAAGGCTCTGCAGGTCGTTCTCTAGATTGTTTTCATGCCATGTTTCTTGGGACACATGTAGAAGCACTTGCACCTGTATCCCGTCGCACCATTTGTCTTTTATTTTATTTTTCTATATTTATAAAATATGCGTTGTATTCAAAGTCGCACCAATTATTGTTGTTCTTAGCGCTTGGGTTCGGCTCCCCTTAAGAGACACATGCGCATTAGAATTGAATACGCTGATAGTAAAGTCCGACCGAAGCAACTAAGGGAGCAAGTAATGGGGACTTGGACCGTTGGATGCATCATGGCGGATGTATACACATATTCATGCCAGCCGAACTTGTTCGTGGAAGTTTACAACCTCTACAGTTTAGTGCCCGTTTGTTTTAAATTTTGAAGAGTAAATATACTCCCTCTTATTTAAAATAAGTGTCGTTTTAGATAAATATATATTTATTAAAAAGTTAATAAAATATTTAATATACTCTTATTAATTACATGTTGAATTACCTTGAAAATGTAATCTGTATAATTAAGATGTGAGAGAAATTAAAGGGTAATTTTGGAAATAAAATTATAAACATGCATGAAAAATAGTGAACGACACTTATTTTGAATAATTAAAATGTCTCTAAAACGACACTTACTTTAGATAGGAGAGAGTACTTTTTTTTCATCTTAAAAGTTATTTTAAAAAAAGAGAGTTTAGTTATAAAATTTAAAAGTATTTTTTTATATAAATGATTTTTTTGAAAGTTAAAATATAACTTTTCGAGAAGCTTGAATTTAAAACTTTTCAAAAAAATACTTTTCAGGTAGATTTTTCAGATCAATTAATGAACTTTTTTAGTCCTTTTATTTTTATGTTTTTATACATAATTTTTTAATATTCACAAACACATATTTACGTTTATTTTGAGATTTATATAATATTATTTAATTTTTTAAAATATATTTTAATATTCATTTTTGATATTATATTTACTTATATTATAATCTACATAAAAGATTTGGTTAAATATATTTTTATTTATATTTTATATGGTTTAAAATTATATAATAATTAATATATTATACTCTGCATATTATTTAATATATTTTAAATAATATTTATTTACATAAATAATTTTTATTCTAAAATAAAATATATTTAAAATTAAAAATATTTTTATTTTTATATTATCACATAATTAATTACATGAAGCTTTTTTTAAAATTTTTTTTAAATAACAGTCTTGCCTTTTTAGAAAAGTTACAATGATAAAAGTTTTAATGATATAAGATTATCGAAACACGCAACTAATTGTACTACATCGGTAATATATAAAAAAGACTTGTGTGAAATTTACAGGGTTATAAACTTTCTCACTCATTAAACTAACTTTTAAGGTTAGTTCTCTCGTCACTTGTAAGAATGGTCTGCAACTGATGTCTTAATGGTTTCTGTAGCAAAATTTTAGGATAAGAAAACTATTAGCAGTTGTGAAGCTGCTCTGTAAGGGAAGAAGAAGCTTATAGAAACTTTCTTTACTATTTTGGTTATAATCTTTAGATTGGAGCCTGAATTGTCTGTGTTTGATTAGAGAAAGAAGTAAAGAGAATGATCATTCTTTGACAAACCATCACGCGCGCGTTTCTAACTAGCAATTCCTTGGTATGCTGTTGAGGGGACCATCAGGCCATTTAACTGATCTCTGACTCTTGAGTTCATAAGAATTCAATTCCCAACTGCCATATCGTCATTACAGATCCTGAAAATGACCTGACAAGCACTTGTGTCCGTGATTCACCATGCATAATAGGTCAATCTGCAGATCACGAAGTGTTTTCTGCTCTCACTCTAGATGCCCTGGAAGTGCATCTATTTCCATTTATATCAACAGTTGAGGAATGGGATATCACTTACTTTTAATGTAAGTGGCTCAGCTTTTACATCAGACCCATCTGGTTTCTGTAGGCGCGTGCTTAGCCCTGCCTGAACCTGCTACAAGTATTATTTTAAGCCTTATCTCTTTATCTCTTGCAATATTTTCTTTTGTTTCTTCCTTCTAATCTCTGTCAGGATGACGAAAAACATCATAGCGAGCCTCGGTGCATCTCCTAATGACGGGTAAACTTACAAATGGCCGTTCTATTACTACCTAACAGGGATTGACTAGTATTTTAATCGAAGTGGCGTCTCAATGTAAACTGACAATGACTATCTTAAAGTTTCTCAGTCAGGCAAGAATACTCCTATGCATATGCACCTACCTTTTACAAAGCTTTTTGCAAAATAAATTTTAGGCTAATTGCTTGGACTGAATAGAAGAAAATGTGCTGTCCTGAAGTGTGAAATCCCATAAAAACAATGGTAATTTTTACAATTTTCTATGTCAATACATGTAATGCAGAAGCAAAGGGCTTCAAAGACCTTCGATAAGGTTCAAAACTATACTTTTCATGCTCAAATATCAGAAAACATAAACCAATAATGTGATTGGGAAGTGTAACGAATATGCCATTTTATACTTTAGTGTCAAGCAATATTAGAACTTGAGGAAAGATACCCAACCTTACTCTCTAACCCTGAAAGGCTCTAGATGAATATGTACAGGTGGAGGGAGACATATCAGTTTACTAATGAAGATGGTCACATCAAGCTGCAACAATTAGCTTGATCTCCACTGGGACACTGTTATATACCTCATGATTATTGGTTTTGACTATTTTGCAACTGTGTTCTCAAAAGTTTTGAGAACACAGTTGCAAAATCACCAAAACAGTAATAAGTTGCGGCAATTTAAGAATCCTGTTTGGAGCGAATAATATATATTTCAGTACTCAGATGATATATTATATCATGCATTAAAAGAGAATAAACCAAAACATCAACATTAGGTTGATAAAGATTGGTCCGATGTAGTTGAACTTATAGATATGTAAAAGGTGAAACGACCTTTGTTCTCCAGTTTCTACCATCCACATGGCAGAAGGCAGCACCTCCGGACAATTTGATAATCTCGTCACCTTTCAACTTGGCCCAATAATTTGTTTGGAGGATTAAGAATTCCACAAAGACAATGTACGCGATAATTATTCTGGTTAAAGTAGTCGAGATCATGATGCTGCTGATATGATTTTACACCTGCTGACAAAGGTTGTTTTCTGTCCATTGATTTACTGCACTTGGGATTTCGTGTATATGTTTCTTGCTTCAAAGGAAGAGCCAGTCCATTTTTACGTTTAGCCTCAGTAATAGCCAAGAAAATGGCAGAACAGGTTTAACCAGGCCGTTCAGGATTGAAATTAAGATCTCCTCCAATAATCTGAAAGCTTTTTCTGTTTCTAATAATGGCAGCAATAGGAACATAGAATATTGCAAACGAGAATATTTAGGCAAAGCTGTATGCTATCTTTGGGGGAAAAAAAAAGGAGATTTGATTACGTCCTTCAATGGATACTTGCACATTAATTTAAGGAAGAACACAAATCACCAAGCAGAAAAGGGCACCCTTTTCTTGATCAAATTAAAGAATTGGTTGCCACCTTAAGACACAAAAGAAAGACCTAGCTTTCATGATTCGAGCACCTGTAACCAATGGGAACTTACCACATGCCAAAACTGGCATAATAGTTGTTCAAAAGCTATACCCCATTTTCAAAGACTCGTACTAATTGTTCTTCGTCTACTTTATCGGCTCATGCTACGTGTTCAATATAATTGGGCACCACTTACACAGTTCTAGCTAGCTAGGCCAGTCATCTCAGCTGCTTAATTCTGTCCGTCAAAGAGATTAGGTTCGTGGAACTTTAATTTCCAAATCCAGGAAATGACTAGAACCCTGCTTTTACGGCGACAAATGAAAGGTCTTAATTACTTCCTTAAGAATATGTCCTGATTTGCATACCAATTTTGAGTAAGACTTACGTTGCCTGAGAACCACATCACTCTCTGTCTTTCCCGATGCTATCTCCCAGTGTCGAAGGAAAGCATCTTTTTAACCGTTAATCAAGATCAAACTAACCAATTCCTTAAAACGAGGTTGTTTTATTAAAAATTTAAAAATTAATATTAGTTACTTAATTGGTTCAAATCATTTGAATTGAATGGAGTTCGTCGCTTTAAATTTTAAAATATGATTTTTTTATTATCTACTAGATGTTTTAGAAAAGTTCTAATTATAGGAAGACACTTTTAAGCCATTCACATTCAAATTAATCCCTATTCAAATTAGATAGGTCTTTAGCGGAAAGCAAAATTCTGATCTTAAATTTTAAACGATTACATACATGAGCGCGGTTCAAATCTGCGATCTCACTTAAGTCAAAAAAAAAATCCTTATTAACTTACTTACGCCAAGGGTTAGTTTTAAAATCTGATTTAGTCTGGAGCTGTAGGTACAAATCTCAGTATTCAAATGAACGGAGGATTACGCAAGCAGTGTAGTTTTAATGGGCTTCTCTTACTATTTGGGTCAAGATCTCCTCGCAAGCATAATCCAAGGCCATTCCATAGCTTTATGGTCCAAGAGCATTGGGGATTACATTATGTTAGCAATGTAGAATGGTGCTATCTAAGCTTGATAGGACCTGAAACTATCAGTCATATTGAATCTGAGTCAAGTCAAAGCAATCCGACTTGATTTGAAATTTTTTAATTTTGGGTAGGGTTAGGCTGCACAATTTGAGTCCGAACTTAATTTTGGTAAAAAAACTCGAATCCGACCTGAAGTTCGATCATTTCATTTGTAACTTGTTGAATTCAATTGAGCTAAACTAGGGAAAAAAAATGTGATCTTTAATGCTATATATGAGAGCAAAACCGTTGAATCCATGGCTAAAGGATTATAGTTCTTTAAAATCTAGAACACTAAGTTACAAGAAACTATTCGTAATCAAGTGAGTGAGACGTTTGAAAGTATTCCAAATGCAACACGAGGACTCTAACTGTTAGGGAATATGTTGTCTTGATTCCAACTAATGAATGAAAAAACTGCAAGTGAAATGATAGAAGATGACTCTTCTTGTGTAAGGAAAAGCCTCGTTATCATCGTTTAACTTCTCAAGAATTCTAACAAGTTGTTATAAGGTATAATTTGTTGCATTAGTTAGTTTGAGTGTTAACATTTTTCTGGATACAGATCCTCTATTCCCTTACTTTGTACCTATTTTGTTCCTTTTTTACTTCAACCGTCCAATGTATTATATTAGATGGTTGAGATGAAAAGAGAATAGAGGGTATTGAGTGAAAAGGAACAGAAAATTTGCTTCCCATTTTTCTATGCAATATTATAAAGTGGGCACTATTACTAAAAAGTTTCAAGGCTTGCAAGTAGATTGATGGACATTAAAGTACGAGTGACAATTAAGTCTGGATTTATCCCTAAATTAACAAACCAGGCTCTATTTAATTAGACCTTATGCTCGATTTTTTGGGCCCATCTCGAGCCAGGCCTGAAACTCCGGCCCTTTTAAATAAAACGTTATTTTGCATTTTTAATTTAAAAATTAGCTGGGTTCAAGTCTTCTCCTTTTGAGCCCATTATCAGTGGTTTAAGTCCATCTTCTTTACATATTTCTTTGAGATTGGGCCTTCACAGTGGTTCTATTGCTTCGGCATATTCTATAGTTTCAGGATAAGATTCTCTTCCAGTTTTTCTGAATTGAATATTTAGCAACAAATTAGGGGAATTCCAAATAATTATTAAATTTAAAATTAGGAACTACATGTGAGGTGCTTTGCAAAGAAGGGGAGTTACAAAATAAAAAATCAATTATTTTTCTTATACTATTATTAATAAATTATGTTCAAAGTTAAACACTTTTAAAAATTTTTGTTCATATTTATCACAATTAAAAATTATCATGTATTGTTTGATAATTTTACAGAATTTAGATTTTGTTAAAATTTATCTATTTTAAAAATTTGTTGGTATTACGATTAAATAAAAACTAATAAAATATAATTAAAATTGTTTGATAAATATAAGTAATTTTATTTTAATTATAAATTTTTAGGGATAATTAAAAAATATCAAATTTTGCAATTATAGCCCAAACTTCAAAATTTGTCAATAAAATATTCAAGCTTTCAGTTTCATTCTAAAAAAGTGACAATAAAATATTCAAATATTCAAATTTTTAATTTTAATTTGACATTAGTATCTTCATTAATTTTGCTAGCCTAAATCAGATTACGCAGCTCCGACAACTTCATCCTTTAATTTTAGTTTTTCCTCTCTATTTTTAATTTGTTTTCTTGTCACCACACCTTTCGATTTTTAGATTACACAGCTTACTGGTGCAATACGTTGCAATGTGAAAGTAGTTTGAGACGTTGGGAAAATAGATAGAAAACAAAAAGCTGAAAACGTCGAGAGGACAAACAGATAATAAAGAGTTAAAGCTGGTGTGTATTAATAGTTAACAACAACCTCATTTCATTAACAACAACGACATTATTTTTCTTATGAATTTTATTTTTAATTACGACGTTATTTTATTAATCATTATTTGTTGTGTTAATTTTAGTTAGTTTATACTACTAGTTAGAATTTCTAAAGTTGGGCTAACATGAAAAAATTAAAAATTTGAATATTTTATTATTACTTTTTAAAGTTGAGGTTTAAATAAAAAATAAAAAATTAAATATTTTATTACTATTTTGTGAAGATAAAAATATAATTATACAATTGAACTATTATTTTTGTAATTAACTAAAATTTTTAATAATAGGTACCGTTATTTTCATTTGGAAGACAAGGTTTACACGCGTTATTGATTGTGTTAAAGTCTACGCCGACAAACCGAATACGCGTCATTTAAGCTTCGAAGCATTTCTATTCCTTTCACTTTAAGCCTTCTCTCGATTCAACTGTTTCTTTGTGGATTTGAGAATTCATCGATCAGCGTTCTTTAGCCTGTATCTCACTCTCTGTCTCTGTCGATCTCTCTCCGGTAAGGCTTTACGTTACTCGTGTCTTTTCAGGGGAGAGGCGGCCATTAGCGGTTCAGATTTCGGCTATCTAGGGTTTTTATTTGCTTGCGATCAATTCTGTTTGCGATTTTCCCTGCTCTTTTGCCGTTTGTTGTGTTTTCTCTTTCTTTAATTTATTCTTCTGTTTGATATTAATTTGTTGATAAGAGGTTAAAAAACAAAAGATTCGATAATTCGCTGCTGTGAAGTTTTTGGGGTTTAGGGTTGGGGTTTCTGCGGAATTGATTGTGTTTGATATTGATTGAGAGGGACTTTGGTTCTTAATAACATGGCGGCAGGAAGGGTCGATGTGTCAAGGAGACACGAGTCTTGCAGGTACTCCAAAAGAGATTTCGAACGTCGACAAAGCAGTGGTCGTGGTGTGGGTTTGAATCAGGGGTTGGTGCATGAGAAGGAATGTTTTGCCTCGTCAGGCCTGCGCAATTTGGACTATAGAAGGAGTGGGTTTAATTGTCGTGATGAGGAGCGAGAGTTGGGTGAGGTTTGGAGGGGAGATGTCCAGAACTCTTGCCCTAGGTCAAAGGATGGCGAAATATCAAGTTCTCAAGATGGGGTTCAGTTGCCTCCAGAGAAGAAGAGGAAGTTTTCTCCTATTATATGGGACATAGTGGACAAAAATGTGAGGAGCTCGTCAGAAAAGAGGATTGATTCGAAGAGTAATACTCTCTTGGCTCCTCAATCTTCAGGAAGTCCTTTAGATCAGGGATCAAATGTTACTTATGATAGGAGCCTCAGTAAGGATCCTGTCTCTGAAATTCAGATTGGAGGAGAATCTGTAGTCATTTCATCTTCACTGGTTCTTGAAGAGGAGCATGGGACTAATGGTAAGTTACAAGGAGAAAGAGAGCATGAGACTACTGAAGTGCGGAACATATATATGTCGCGATGGGCGTCAGTCGATGATTCCCCTTTATCCAATCATGAAGATATGTCTGGTAAGACTTTTAATAGGAAGAGCTCCAGCCCTGAGAGTGGGGAGTTTCTGAGAGAAGAATTAGATGGAGAACAAGCAAGGCTATCTGTACACAGTGAAAGGGATGTTTCGGAGAATGATAATCTCATGGAAGTTGACTCAATTCATGATGAAGATTTGGAAAGCGACCAAGTAGAATCTATCAGTGACTCCTTTCATGTTGGAGTGTCTGAAGATGCCACTCATAGAAGTGTGAATATGCTCGAGTGTTGTAGAAGTGTGTTCGAGTATGAAAGGCTTAATGAAATTAATGAAGGCACATACGGGAAAGTGTACAGAGCTAGAGATAAGAAGACTGGGGAAATTGTGGCATTAAAGAAAGTCAAGATGGCTTTGGGGAGAGACAGAAACTTGGAAGAATATGGCTTCCCGTTGACTGCACTTAGGGAAATTAACATTCTGTTGTCTTTTTGCCACCCTTCAATTGTCAATGTAAAAGAAGTTGTTATGGATGACCTTGATGGTGTGTTTATGGTGATGGAGTACATGGAACATGACCTCAAGGGGATGATGCAGATGATGAAACAGCCATTTAGCACTAGTGAGGTTAAATGCTTGATGCTACAACTGCTGGAAGGTATCAAACATCTTCATGATAATTGGGTTCTCCATAGGGATTTGAAAACTTCAAACCTTCTAATGAACAATCAGGGTGAGTTGAAAATATGCGACTTTGGGATGTCACGCCTGTATGGGAGCCCATTGAAACCTTACACTTCTCTGGTAGTTACCATGTGGTACAGGTGAGATATGCTGCATGTACTGCTTTGTATAGCTTTATATTCGTCTTTTGTATGGATGATGCATATTTTCGGCTTTTTGTGCTTTTAAAAATATCTGGATATAAATGATGCTAAGTTGATATATTTATTTGTCTATAGGGCTCCTGAACTTTTGCTTGGAGCCAAAGAATATTCAACAGCAGTTGATATGTGGTCAGTTGGTTGCATAATGGCTGAACTTTTGACAAAGGAACCTCTATTCCGAGGGAGAAATGAAATTGACCAACTTGACAAGGTAATTGACTTATGTTGGTATCTTGAAACCCATTGACTTTTAGTTTATTGTCTCCAGAGCAGTTATATTGGAAATTTAAAACTGCAGATTGTCAGAATGCTTGGAGCACCAAATGATAAGATTTGGCCTGAGTTTTCCAAACTGCCAGGAGCAAAAGCAAAATTTGTCAGGCAACCGTAAGTATCTTTGTGCTTCCTGATCTTGTTCTTTCCTTATTAGCTTGCATATGAAGGATGCTGGTCAAAGTAGTTCATTGATATAGGTGTTCGTACTCAGGTATAATATGCTGCGAAAGAAGTTTCCTGCAACTTCCTTCACTGGATCTCCAGCACTTTCTGATTCAGGCTTTGATTTATTAAACGGCCTTTTAACTTACGACCCTAAGAAGGTAGTTACTGTTTAGTGGTTTTATGCTGAATCTTCTTGTTGTTCCATCGTTCTTAACTTTTCTTGGTCATTATTCTTATAGATTTCATTGATGATGCAGAGAATAACAGCAGAGGCAGCGCTAAACCATCCTTGGTTCCATGAAGTTCCTTTACCCAAATCAAAAGAGCTAATGCCCACTTTTCCCCCACTCTCTGCTAAGAAGAGGTAGCTGATCAGTTAAAATTTGAGCTCCTTACAGAAGAAGATTATGGGAACCACTCCTTGACTTTTTGTGTATAGTTTTTTTTTTTTTCTCCTTTGTGCAACTAATTTGAAGAATGCATAGAAGAATTGAGAGCCCAGGTTCCCAGACGAAAGAGGTCAAGGAAACAGTGCTGGAAGACCAGAAAGAAGAATAGACAAATCTTCAAATAATTGTTTTAAAAGAAAAAGATAGCTGCATCCATCTGGGGTTGCAATGAACCATTGATGTTCTGAGATGCAGAGTCTTGAATGCCAACCTTGTATTCTTGAATCAACTTGGATTCATGTTCTGTAAATAATTCGCACCTCTTGTTTCTTTTCTCCTCCTTTTTCTTGTCAAACAGCTACTCACCTGTTTCGTGATTATTGAATTTTTGTTTGCAAGAGATAATTGGTGTAACCCAAGAGGAGTAATCTGCTCAAAGTGTCCTGAGAGGTATTCAGTTTGATTGCTAACCATTGGTTATCTTTTATGTATTTGTTCTTAAAGCTAGTCTCTCTTTCTAGTTTTTCCCTTCTGTTAATTTCTTAGCCCTGGCTATCCTAATGTTGTCAAATGGAGGTTGGAACTTGTATAGGTGAATTTCCGTTTCTTTTTCGCTTTCTCCTTTAAAGGTTGAAACTTGATTCCATTTTGTTTTTCCAGCTATAGAGCCTTTTCTTTTTATTCTTCCATTATTGCCTGTTCTGTGTTTTGACGTGTTCAGATTCCTCGATCAATGAGCTCTATAAGTAAGAAACTGCAATTATTGTTGCTGAACAGGATTGAAATCCTTGTTCAAATTGGGAAAGTTTGGGAAAGGAGGAGACAATTGAATGAAGTGAAAGAAGAGGAGGGATGGTCTTTGTTATAAGGAATCATAAGGTTATGCATACACTTGCCATGACCCCTTGAAATATATTATTCATGTATTTCAAAAGATTATAGATAGTTTTGGGGTGGAATTACTTCAAACTTAAATCTGATACTTAAATTGTGCTTCAACTATGTTAACCATTCTCTTAAAGGATGCATCTGCGGTGTGTTGTAGAATGTGCAAGTAAACATGATTCACCACCTCGGTGAATTTTTGCTGGGAAGCGTTACCATCAGGTAATTTGTCAGGTCTCGTACTCTGCTATTGTTCATAATATAGAAGACCTTGGGCTACTAATTGAATTATGATTGTTGCTTCTATCACGGGTTCTTTGCATCTGGTTATGGGACTTCTTTTCTCCCTTAAGTTGAACTAGTTAAAAGTAGGTAGTCACAGATGATGTATTACCGATGTTTTTCCCGACAGTAACAATGTTTAGTTCCAATGAACGCCTCTTCTTGTGCCATTAAACCTTTTGTCCAGCATCGAAATTCTTTAGCACGTAATGAAGCCAAGAAAAGAGTGGGCAGAGAGCTTTAGACATTCTTGTGAATTCAAATTTGAGATAGTCATTTCTGAATTGTCTGGTAAGAATTCCAATTGTTGATGCCATGTTAATTCATTTGAATTAGCCATAACGTGTGATGCATTTGTGTCTACAATTAAATATGGCATAATAAATTGTTACAGCTTGAATGAATTGAATCCATTCTAGTATCAATACGAATGGAAATTAATGTTGATACTTCAGTGGGATGTTGTAAATCAACGGGTGCCGATCCGCAAAAGAATTTGGAGATGTACAAACACTAGCGGCTAGTGGATCGAGTGAGCGGAGTGAAATGTCTAAAATGGACCCCTGCTGGGTAATTCAAATCACGTCCAAGAATAGAGATATGGCAGAGCAGTTTTTTGAGAAATTTGACCAAATAAATACCAACAGGATGGACCCCTTCACAGAGGCTAGGAGAAAGAGAGACACGCACCCAGAGCTTCTCTCGTGTATTCGCTAATTAGCTATAGGAGGGAGCAAACATGGGTGTGGATGGACTCCAAATAGGCTAAGGGTACCGAGCCAGCCTGAGTAGCTACTTCCGAGCCCCTGCATTTGTGGTTCATGTGCCCAAATAATACCAAAATTTATGCTTGAAGTCTATGCTATTAACCCGACAAGCCAACTGTGGAGGTTACGTTACCTACCAGTCACAGGCGGAAAATGAAGATGAAGCAATTTGACAACTCCAAAAACAAATGCCCTAAAACGAAAGTTGGCAAATAATAAGATACTAGAACTAAACTCTATAGGTTTGAGGATTGCTTGTTAAATGCTTGAGAAGACAGTGGCAAGCTTTTTGTACTCTTGATTTCGGTTCAGTTATAACCTTGTCATTAGATAATGCTCAAGGAAAATAGCACCCGATCTTATGCACTTTATGGATTAAGTACTATAATAACATTTATACAATATGGAACAGAGAAATCCTAAGCACTATAATAGCACATATACAATATGGAACAAAGAGAAATCCTTCTCAACCCTCCACGATGTCTTGTCGTAAAAAGAGAAAATTTTGTTTATTTCTATTAATATTATTTCTCACATATTTTATATATAAACAATAAATACAATTAATATAAAATTTGTTAATCATCAAACAAATATAAAATTAAGGATAATACAAAGTATTTAAAATGTTACAATTTTATTATACAATAAAGAATAGTTACATCAAATAGAAAAAATAATATAATTTCATGACTAAAGTATTATAACAAGCGTTTGTGTTGAATAGTATAACTAATTAGAAGTGAAACTTGAAACAAAAATATGTATAATTAAAAGTTTTATATTGGTATTGCATGTATAAAGCTTAACATATGCATTAAATATAAGTAAAATTAAGAGAAGAGAAGAAATAAAAAAATTGAAACTTCATTTAATCAAATATCCATTTAAATCGTATTGACCTTAGTTCTCATTTAGTACAAAATTTTTATCATTGAAAGGAGTCTAAGTATCACCATAATTCAAATTTATTGTACCAAATGAAATGCTAATATTTTCTCATCCAATATCATCTTTCAGGTTACTCTCATTAATCAAATCTGGTTTCTTAAAAACTTATTCTGTTATAACATATATATGGTCAACGTAAATTGGACTTACACAATTACTTATTCTATTAAGAGTCCTAGTAATTAAATAAAATTAAATTATTAAGAAATTACAAGATATTATATCTAACTCTTAACGATAGTAACATATCCTTTTCAAAGTTTTAAACAATATTGAATAAGAACCAAGCAATTCAATTTTTTGTGATTCGATATACTTTTATTGGAATAGATAAATTCAAATGTGTTCTAATTGCTTTCATACTTATTGCATTCACACATTGAATTAGAACTTGGAATCTTTTGTAATTCTAGAATACCACTTTCAAGTTGGTCTCACTAAGTAATTATAAGACAATAAAAGTAACCTTATAAACAAATAAAATAACGATTAATTTCTAAGAATAACAAAAGTGAAAAATATATATTTGAATTAAGTTTGTCTCTTTGATGAATAGTAATGGGCATCCCAAAATCATCATAAGCCTCTTTATAAATCTTCATTTGTATGCTTAAGAGATCTTGCATCATCTCATAAGCCACAATTATTGTAATAGTTAATAGCATTTTCCTATTAACTCCCTTTTTCTTTGTAAAATTTAGTCTAAAATAGATACATTGAGTTTCGAAAATGCCTCAAATAGAGAATAAAGTTGGCTTTTTCATCTCTCATTGATCATTGCAAGATCAGGTATGTGCAAAGAAGGTTGATTTTTCATATTGTCCTTTATTGCTTCAATTGCCCTCTCCATAGTACCATAAAATAACACATTGTTACCTTTTCATTACTATCAGGAAAATAAAGTACTCTCACCAAAGGTTCACAAACTCAGATTACAAATGGCATTAAGGCCAAAATTCAAGATTTTCAAGTATAATTTTAGAAATCTTCACTCTAACATTAGACTTGTCATATTAAGATGCGTCTCACTTATCACTTGTAAATATTTTCCTTAATTCTTTATTCATTGGAGAAAAACATTAAAGTAATAAAGAGTTAGTCTCAAATCTTGTAATAACAGGACGACATAAATTTTTATTATTAGTGAAATTTTTTTAATCAAATTTAGGACCTATATATTTTCAAAGCAATAAAGCAACATACCTAGTCAATAACCTACCTATGTGAAACTTATTCTGTTTCTTAAAAACTTATTCTGTTAGAACATAGATATGGTCAAGGTAAATTGGACTTACACAATTACTTATTCTATTAAGAGTCCTAGTAATTAAATAAAATTAAATTATTAAGAAATTACAAGATATTATATCTAACTCAATAACGATAGTAACATACGCTTTTCAAAGTTTTAAACAATATTGAATAAGAACCAAGCAACTCAATTTTTTGTTATTGGATGTACTTTTATTGGAATGGATGATTTCAAAGGTGTTTTAATTGCTTTCATACTTATTGCATTTACATATTGAATTAGAACTTGGAATCTTTTGTAATTCTAGAATACCACTTTCAAGTTGGTCTCATTAAGTAATCATAAGACAATAAAAGTAACCTTATAAACAAAATAAAATAACAATTAATTTCTAATAATAACAAAAGTGAAAAATATATATATGAATTAAGTTTGTCTCTTTGATGAATAGTAATGGGCATCTCAAAATCATCATAAGCATCTTTATAAATCTCCATTTGTATGCTTAAGAGATCTTGCATCATCTCATGAGCCACAATTATTGTAATAGTTAATAGCATTTTCCTATTAACTATATTTTTCTTTGTAAAATTTAATCTAAAATAGATATTGAGTTTCGAAAATGCCTCAAATAGAGAATAAAGTTGGCTTTTCCATCTCTCATTGATCATTGCAAGATCAGGTATGTGCAAAGAAGGTTGATTTTTCATATTGTCCTTGATTGCTTCAATTGCCCTCTCCATAGTATCATAAAATTACACATTGTTACCTTTTCATTACTATCAGGAAAATAAAGTACTCTCACCAAAATTTCACAAACTCGAATTACAAATGGCATTAAGGCCAAAATTCAGGATTTTCAAGTATAATTTTAGAAATCTTCACTCTAACATTAGACTTGTCATATTGAGATGCGTCTCAATTATCACTTGTAAATATTTTCCTTAATTCTTTATTTATTAGAGAAAAACATTAAAGTGATAAAGAGTTAGTCTCAAATCTTGTAATAACAAGAAGACATAAATTTTTATTATTAGTGATTTTTTTTAATCAAATTTAGGACCTATATATTTTCAAAGCAATAAAGCAACATACCTAGTCAATAACCTACCTATGTGAATTTTCAAAGCATGCAGAACTATTCACATTTATATGGCACATTTTATGCATTGTAACTTTATGTGTTGCTTATTGTTATTAGTTCAAAATTTAGGCGCAACAAGAATAAATGAGATATAAGTTAACACATATCTATTTTGTCATGCTCGCGAGAAAACTTAAATTCTCAATGCATTATTTCTATATTTTCAGAATGTAACTAATATGATTAGTACAACATCAAATATTATATTAAGTCAACGGAGCCCAAAAGCAACAATATAAAATTTTTAACATATTCACCTTTTTGTTGTTTAATTAACAAACATTTTTATGAGGCCAACTCTATGTATATCTATAAAAGAAAGTATAAAAATATTGATTAAAAACAAAAGGCATATTCAAAAAATCTTCCATGTAAAATCTTGGAAGGGGGAGAAAAGGATCATTCCAAAGCATGCTCTAGAAGTGCTACATTTTAGTAGTGCTCAATGTCTCTCCTCCATTCAAAAGGAACTTCAAGGGATTTAAGGAAACCAAATTGAATAGATTGTTGATTGCAACAAAGAAGCAAAATGCTCAAAAGGAAATAAAGTATAAACCAAAACAATTATAAGCTCAATAAAATAAGAATAGAGCAATAATGGAGGGAACCAATTCCTCTTCTAAAAATGGTGTTCTAAATCTGTTCTAGTAAATTTTAACCACATATTTATGTGGGTTCTATCTTATTTTATTAAATTTCATCTACATATTTATGTAAGCATTATATAAATATATGGATGAGATTTAATAAAAAAAGATAAGACTGGTTAACTTAGGACATGTTTGTTTCTGTTTTTTTTCTTCGTTTTTTGTTGTCGTTTTTGTAAAAAGAAAAATAGGTAAGTAAAACGTGTTTGGCTTATTCTGTTACGATTTTTTGTTTCTGAAAATAAAAAAACCACAACAGTTTTACAGAAACAAAAAAAAATCGTTTATCTGAATTTTGACATCATGTTTTTTTCTACAAAAAAACTAACATAACCTTAGTTTCTATATCAAAATAATAATAATAATAATAATAAATAAATAAATAAATAAATAAATAAATAAATAAATTTATAATAATAATTAATAATAATAATAATAAGATAATTAATTTGGTATAATAAAATTAATAATATTAATAGT
>JANZLD010000041.1:111191-139755 GCA_026413575.1 Erythroxylum carthagenense | reverse complement strand
TATGTTACAAATCTCAACCAAACAGGTTTTCATTTTTTTAAGCAAAAAAACAGAAACCAAAAACAGGAAACAGAAACAAAAAACAATAACAGAAAAACAGAAGTGGGACCAAACGGGCCCTTAAATATTCCCATAATGGAGAGGGTTATTCAATCGTTACAAAAATAACTTTTTCAGTTTGATGTGTAATAAACAAGCAATTCTAAGAAAAATTATTGACGTTTTATAAAATGCAAATATAATACAATAGATCCTTTAAAAGATGTCACAAACAAAAAATTGAAATTTAATTAATATGAAATTAAACTAATTTAATTTGAGAAATGTTAAAATCTTTTACATTAAAATGTAAATTACAATATTAGGCTCCAAAAATAATATTGAAAAATTCGTGAACAATAACAATAATCAAGGTTAGGGTTTAGCCTTTAGTATGACTGATGAGGAACTGGTTCAGTCTAGCTTTTCTGAAAGCGTATAAATTAGGTTAGGGTTTAGGGTTCAGTAACGGGAAAGGGACTTGTTCAGTTAGTTGAGTTTTCCTGAAGCATATAAAATAAGACTTGTTTAGGCTCCAAATTGTTGATGTCTATTTCATCCTTGAAGCCGTGAACTTTAGAAGAAGCTCTAGCTGAAATGCCACGGACTACCACCCTGGAGTGCCCTGGTTGCCCGCCGCTTCGAGCTCTAACTTTCGATTCACTTGGTCTAATTAAAGGTTCAGATTTGTTCTTTGTAGACTTGTATTAAAATATTTGATCTTGTGATCGATTGTTTAAAAATTTTCTTATGGATATTTAACTATTTTCGTTGTTCATGATAGTGGTTGAGTCTCGAGGCAATCGAGGAATTGCTCAGGTGGTTGAGAGATGGGGTAGTCCCGACTCGACCAAGTGTGTGCTTGCCGCTTCTATTGATGACCGGAAGCAAGACCCTGTAAGCGGAGTTTGCCTGTTTTGATGTACTTCTTCTTTGCTGGATATCTTAGGTTCTGTAATATTATATGATTGAAATGGGCATGAACTACAATTCAATCCTGTTTGCTGGGTAGTTCTTTTTCTATTGATTTCTATTGTTGCTGCGAGTTGCTTCCTTTGCTACAGTTTGATTTTTTCTTAACTTATGCAACTTTATTTCCTGCAGTTGTTAGCAGTGGCACGAAAAAATGGCACGGTAAGCTTCTTATTTTGAGTTGAGCATTAAGGAATAAGTATTTGGTTGTTAATGTTTAGTATTATGCAACTTATTGGCTCATATTTAATATTGGTTTTCCTAATGCGTTTTCCAGGTTGAAGTGGTCAATCCTCTTAATGGAGAAACTAAAATTTCAATTTCTAATGCTGTTGTTGATACTGAGGTTCAACCTGAAGATGATAATATTGTTGGTTTACATTTATTCAGAAAACATAGGCAGTCCAGGTATTGTTCTCATTGTTAGTTTTAAAATCAGAAGTTTGGGGTTATACGGTTATTCAGTACTGTTAATGCTATCAGCACTTTAATTCTCTGATCTCTCCTTGGATGATTAAATGTAGTTCATGCAATTTGCTTACATGTACTTCAAAAGGAGATGCAAATTTGTGGTCTGTCAAATTTGCCAATTCATCATCGGATAATACCAGTATTGGTGACTCTAGAACGTGGAAAATTGGTAGTTTTGGCCATTTCTTGTGCTCTAAAGTGGATGGAAGTGAAACATATGCTGTGTTTGGAGGGTGAACATATTTCTTTTTTTCTTTTTTCCTTTTTTATTATTTGATATAAACACCAGTGGTTTATGGCCACTTGTGCAGCAGAATGAATTGTTTCTTGTATTCTGATTCAGTAAAGGTATTGAAGTAAATTTATGGGACTTGGAGAAGTGTTCTAAGATTTGGACTGCAAAGCCTGTGAGTCTATCCTTTTCTGACTCTTAAAGTATGTATTTGGGAAAAAAAAATTTTTTTACAGCAAACCCTTTCATACCTTGGATTTTAAACTTGATGCAGCCTCCTAAAAACAGTCTTGGTATTTTTACCCCAACATGGTTTACATCTGTAACTTTTCTGGCTGATGATGATCATCGTAAATTTGCAGCTGGCACCAACAACCATCAGGTATCTACAATTGTTGGCATTCTTTAAACTACATTTTCCTAATAATTCTGTAATCCCACACATATATGTTTGCCAATAGATCAACCAGGGAAAATCTTAATAATCAGCCCCGTATTAACTTTAAACTTGTACATGGAGATATGAGTGCTTTATATTGCATTCTATTATATTTGGAAATAATGCAACGATATATTCCCATAGATGTTGATGGAAGATATTGTGTATTTTATTGGGAATGAAGAAAATATTGAATTGTGGTTTCTTTTCTGGTGGATAGTTCAATCCTTATTCACTATAGCTTTAAAAATTTGTTTATCTTGCGGATGTGATGCCCTAAGAAACATATATCTTCGTGTCATTCCTGGTATTTTGGCATTCAATGAAAATATATTATAATCTTTGGTTTGTGGCAAGTAGGATGACTGGATGAATCATTTTAATTTGTCATGGGGAAGGATGAAGGGGAATGAATCAAGGATTGTCATCTGATCTCATCACTATGATTCCTTACAATACCTTTATCTTCTCCCTTTTTTCTTTTTCTTTAATCCTAGCAATGTTAGCCAATTAGATTTCATTCATACACTTCTAGATCTTGATATGTCTGATTTACATAACAGGTTCGCCTCTATGACATTTCTGCTCAGCGTAGACCTGTTATTTCATTTGATTTCAGAGAAACTCCTATTAAAGCAATCACTGAGGATCGAGATGGTCACACCATCTACATTGGAAATGGTTCTGGGGATATTGCTTCTGTTGACATACGAACAGGTCTTTGAACGGAGTCATTAATATTCTTCCAATCATATATTAATGCTGCTTTCTTGATCTCATTCCTGAGTAATTCTTCCTTTGAAATATTAACTTTGAGTGCACTATTTCTAGGAAAATTGTTGGGATGCTTTTTAGGGAAGTGTTCTGGTAGCATCAGATCCATGGCCAAGCATCCAGAGTTTCCTGTGATAGCATCATGTGGTGGGTATACCGCAACATTTTTAATTTGGTACAATAGCGACGACTCAGTAAAAATCCCGCTAAATGCGGGGCCTGGGGAATATTTTTAATCTGAAAATTAGAAGGCACGTGAAACTTGAAGCATGCCTGTGCAATTTTTATGAATGCTTGTGGTTGTGATCCACCTTATCTTTGCATAATGAGATAGAGTTGTATGAAAGTTAGGGAATCGTCTGTTAGCGATTTCATATTCCTTGTGCGGTAAATTTATTTGCATTAAATTTTCTTATTACATTATTTTGGGACTTAAATCCCATATTTTTTCTCAATTCTTTCACTCAGGTTTGGATAGCTATTTGCGCTTGTGGGATGTAAGGACTCGACAACTTCTTTCAGCGGTATGTTCTTGGGCTCAATTTGTCTAAGTTTTGTTAAATTTACTACAATATTTGTGTTGTTTTCCATATTTTCTGGTGCAAATTGCTATTTGTAGAGATTTTATTGTTAAATTAGTAAAATGGTTTAGAGATGAGAGCTGCTGCTTCCATTTCTTACGATTTTTTTTCTTTTGATGCAGGTCTTTCTGAAGCAGCACCTAACAAATGTTGTTTTGGATTGCAATTTTGATGGGAAAGGTTGGAATTTTCTTTTCTATTGAAATGTTTTGAGCATTTCAGACTTGTGCATGGTTGGCATGTGTCGTGCGTTACTTGCTGTCTACTTCGACTGTTTCTTTGATGGTCTGCATTCATTATGCTAGCAGAAGTCGTAGAAGCACAAAATGTAAAGGACGTCCAAATTGAAGACGAGACAGTTGCATTGCCCGTAAAACGAAAGAAGACACCCAAAGAAAAGGAAAGGAGCAAAAAGAAGGCAGCAAAGGACAGTGAACGGAGCAATAAATTAAGATCCAAGAAAAAGAGCAGAAGCTTAGAAAGCCAATTTGATGATTACTCCTAATTGGATTACACTTTTGAAAAGGCTGGGATCTTCCTTCTCCAATAAAGTTCTATAAAAAAAAATACAAGGAGTTGCCATGTTCAAATTAAGGTCATATCTCAGTATCAGAGTCTACGCACCGCATGATGTTTAGAGACTCAGGAGTTAGGTCAGTCTTGTTCTCCCGTCGGTTTCTTGATGAGCCCTGCTTTGCTGCTGTGACAGTTTGTTTTTGTTGGGTATTAAATTTTGATGGTTAGTTCATGTACTTAACTAATAGTGACGTGCATGAACAACAGAGCTTGATGTTTAAACAGAGATTGGACAAGGAAGAACACGCTACCCATTTAAGCCATATTGTTATTTGCATACTTGATGATGTAGTTGTTGGGACTTGAATTGTTCCCTACCTTGGATTTTTACTTTAGATAGCAAATGGACCATTGATCAGTTGATGCCTCGATGCATTAAGAGACGAAATTTTGTAGTTTACGACTGTTCCATGATGTTTAAAGGCTAATCACTCAAATTCTCTTATAGCAGTCTCAAATTCAAATTGATTTATGTTTCGTCCCTTAAATAGTAAAAAGATGATTAGTCATGGTCTTTGGAGATTAGATCATCTTCCAGATAAAGGGGAAATATGCGATTTCAATCTCATTCCATGATTTAACTAACGTCGTTGTATCTTCGCAATGTCTTGCACAATTAAGAAGCAAGGATTCATCAAACCACCATTTTAAACAAAAAAAGCTCCAGTCAATTGTAATATACTCCAGGGTTAAAATCGCAGTCACTCGAACAAAATTGTTCCAAGAGTGTCTCCTGTTGAGATTAACCATAATTTCTTGAGAAATCAAAGCAAATAGTGCACCAAATGTGGAAAAGAGGCAGCATCAAATTACTGAGATGAAGCTTCCTCCTTTGTCTCTGGTGATAGGTACCTACCAGATGGACGAAATTAATTCGTTAAAAACTGTATAATTCATGTATAATGCTTATTATGGATCAAAACGGAAGGTGACAATTAAGATAAACTTAGTCTCTTATAATTTGCAGTCACCTCCACATATCAGATTAAACACATGGGGTCAAACATGAACAAGCCAACATCTCAAAGAGTGTGTTTAAACTGTATCAGAAGAAACAGTAAATTCTCAGGTTGGCCAGGCCCTAACACACTGTCCTCCAAAAGGATGGAATTATTCAGATTCGAAATCTGATATTTCACATAAGCATAGGAAAACAGTGATTGAATACAAGTAAAAGAATGTAACTACTCACCCCTGACCCCTAGCCCAACGGGAGAGTTGATATAGTTGAACAGTCTCATTGGAGGCATGGCATGCCAATAGTAGATAGTTGCGAGGTTGTACCATCCATGCAAACCTCATGAACAATAATGAATAAATACACATAGCTGCAGCAAGAGTGATGACGAAGATTCAGAATGCTTAACCATCCACTAGCTAGTGAAAAAGAATTGTGCTCTCATCAAACCAGAATACTTAACCTCCTGTCATATTCCCCGAAATCATTTCTGGGGGTTTCTTCATGTCTGCCAACCCCTATTCAAAGCATCAAATAAAAAGGCAGGAAGTAGGAAAAAGGTTGAATCTTGAAGTAATTGGTTAGATAAATGAAATATCAAGGAAATGATCTCAAATCATCATAATGAAACATACAGCAGCAACAAACCCCCAGTTAGCAATAGGACCCCAGAAATGAGTTGTTTTTGGACCAACAGGACTATTCCAAAATGCTTTGAAGGAGGCCATGTCTGACCGCTTCTTGAATACCTTCAAATTTTAATATAAACCTGTAAGCTACTCAGTATCCAAGAAGCACATACATTCTAAGAAAATAATGAGAAAACAAAGAACAGCCAAGATAAGAATAAACTAGCTGAAATTCTCGTCTAACTAATTATCTCAAACTTTTTCTACGTGTTAACGGAAAATTCAAAAGGCAGATAAATTTTAGTTTCTATAAACCAATTAGCTATTAATAGGCAATCGATAACTCATTTTAGGAGTCAGAATTCGTAAGTCCTGGTGGAATCTTTCGTCCATTCCTTGCATCCATCTAGTTCTGCAGTCCACTGTTGTTCAATCTTAGTGAACGCAAATTAAGAAATAGCAAACAACACATCTGAGCATGAAGTTGCAGAAGAAACCACAAATAAATCACCTTTAGATACTCTACAAGAAAATAACAATCAAAATTCCAAATCAATCTGATAAACTTCAAATTTCTGCCACCCATTTTCCGTCAGACACTAGCATTCAGGCAATGGAAAATACAAGAACTTAGATACTTCAAAGACAGGTGAAAAGTTGCAGACAATTAATTCAAACATCAAACCGATGCCCAAATTACCTTGTAACAATACAGCCATTGTAGAACAGAAATAAGAGTCAAATGGCAATCGTAAAAGCAGACGAAAGGAGAAAAGAAAACCACGGCTTGATATCCCACAGGACATCTGTAATCAAAAACCCTAATTTTCAAACTATAAAACAACTTCGTTTACACCAATTTATGGATGACCGATTCATATCATAAGTCCCCTCAAAAAGAAACCCAGATTTCTCTGCCCAGATGCGACAACCCATCTAGATAACACACATCAACGGTTGTTTGTGCCCATCTCTATTGTGTAAGAGAGGGAGAAGAATTAGTACATCACATCGGAGGCTTACCTGAAACGGGATCGCCGGAGCGAAGACGAAGTAGCTGTTTGTGTGTTTGGTAGTTTGGAGTTTCTGACTTTCCAGTGAGAAGGCGTAAACGAGTCAGGGAGCGGGGAATGCAGTAATTTTATTAGATGTGATCGGGCCTAGGAAAAGTCGTAATCTTATAGCCAATCACTGAAATTCTGTGGCCAATGTTTGACTACCTTATTTGTTGCTGGCAATGGCATGTGCTTTCTGATGCGACCCAAAATGTTGCTCTTAACTTTTATTTGTGATTTCTTCTCTCACTCTCTGACCGAAATTTGGTAAATCGAATAAAATAATATGTTATTAAATTTTCGTAAAAATAATATTAGTTTAATAATTTTATTTTATTTAATAATTAATAAAATAACATGTTACTTTTGTACTATTTCGGCTGATATGTACTGCATTTGCTGGAAAAAAAAAGTTACGAGAATGATTAATTTTGTATCCGTCAGTATTTAAAATATCGGTAAATACTAATCTTAATTTGTAAATTTGACAAAATATGGAACTGAAATGAAAAAAAAAAAAAAACCAACCTTCTTCATCTAACCCAAGTCGTCCTCCTTACTTGGTCACTCCTCAATTTCACTATGCACGCTTTCTCTCCTCTTTAGTCTTTATTATTTTGTAATTCGTCGTGGATCCTCCCTCGTCTATCGTCCTCGTTGGTCTATAACTTTCTAATCTTTTATATTTAAACATCAAACCATAAATTATACATAAATTATAGATGATATATAAATCATTCATGCCTATTGAAATCTTAAATGTAATAATAACTACGCCGATCAAATAAATAAATTACTTGAGCAAAATTTGTCGTGATATAAACAAAACTTTCAACAATTACGAATTAGTGTCTCTCTCTTAACCCTCTTTCTATAACAAATAGTTTGATGGTTAGCTAAATACTTTTTTTATATTTGTTTTTGTAGAAACAAGATTCGAATATACTTTTTTGTTGATATTAAATCTGTTATGTACAAAAATATGATAGCTATTACACAGCTATAAAGAGTATAAGAATTGTAACCGTTTCGCTCACAAGAGGCTATGAATTAGCTCATGTGTGTGTGTCTCTCTCTCTCTCTTTAAAGTTCTCTGTTCTTCTATCTTCGACTCTTCTCTCTCGCCTTCTCTCCTACTTTCTTCTGTTCTTCATTTTATTTTCACAACAAATGGTATCAAAGCAGTCGATTTTGCATAGAATCGAAAAAAACATGAAACGCTTGATGGAAGCACAAATAAGAAGCGAGAAAATGTTTCTAGAATTTCAAAGCAGGAATAAGAAAATGTTTTTGGAAGATCTAAACAGAAAAAAAAAAAAGAGAACAACCTTAAAACTGTGGTGACACAATTTTTGAAACTACAAGGATTGGAAGTGGACGCTATTATTGCAATTACTCTGGAGCTCACGAATTGAAGCGAGCAACCCATGCAAGAGAAGGACCACCTAAAGTTTTTGGCTGTAGAGTCCACCCCTCTCATGGATAACAAAGACGTCGCATCTGATGGGTCCTTAGTCTTCCCCTATCTTAGGGAGCCTAGTAAGATCAAGATGTACTATCTGACTTTCTACACTGTTTGTACGGCTGGTGGTCTTCTCTACTATGGTTTGACCCACATGACGGTTACTCTTGATTTGGTTAAGAGTAACATGCAAATTGACCTTGCAAAGTATAGAAGTATTTCATTTGGTTTTGGAGTTCAGTTAACTGAGAAGATTGTGAGCTTTACAGAAGTAATTGCTGGTTATGCTGTGAAGAAGATGGGTGGTGAAAAAAAAATCCGATTATTCATTTTTTGTCCACTATGTAAACCTCCATAACCTTGAGGACAAGGTTTTCTAAAGGAGTAGGAATTGTTACGTATAAAAACATAGTAGCTGTTACACAACTATAAGGAGTATAAGAATTGTAACCGTTTCTCTCATAAAGGGATATGAATTAGCTCATGTGTGTGTATCTCTCTCTCTCTCTGTTAGAAAAACCAAATAGAGAGAGAAGAAAATCTATCTCATTTTATCAAAGTCAAGAGTATTTATACAGTACATCTTTAGAATGAATAACATCGCATACTACCTTAACTGTCAATGCATATAATTCTAACACCCAAATTAGTGAGTATATATTATATACACCCAATTTGTTAAAAGAATCCTTAAAAATAGTCGAGGAAAGCCCTTTGGTGAAGCAATCAGCTAGCTGATTTTTAAAGGAAATAGGAAGTAAAATAATAACACCAGATTGAAGTTTTTCTCGAACCACATGACAATCAATGTCAATGTGTTTCGTACGTTCGTGAAAAACAAGATTTTACGCCAAGTATGCAGCGGACTGATTGTTGCAAAATAGTGATGTTAGAATAGTGAGAGACATCTGCAGCTCATCGAGGCAATAATGCAACCCAGGGCCGTTCCTAACATTTTATAGGCCCTGGGCAAAGTAAAATAAGGCCTTAATAAATCAACAATAGACAAACGTGTAAATTTAAAAGCATATTTTTATTATTAAATTTAATATCTATACATAAGTGACTCAATTTATAAGTTCACATGCTCAACAAAATATTAAGTAATCATAACATCAGCTAATAATATCTTGCAAAATTTCAGTAGCAATAAAAGCACTAAAAATAGTAATAGTAACAACAAAATAGCAATAGCAACAATCAAACAGCAAAACACTAAGAGAATAACACCAACAAACATACAAATGATCATGATTTATGAAAAACAATTTCTCTGTGTATTTCTAGATGTAAAATTATTAATAATATTATCAAAATCAATAACGTCCAATATATCGTTTTCGATAAATAAAATAGTTAAACCATTCAACCTATTACGATCTTATTTAATTATCAAATAATTTTTATTTAATTATCAAATGCATCCAACTATTTACTGTCTTATCTAATTATTAAATAATTTTTATTATTATTTAATTATCATTATATGTTTTATAGAATCATACAAATTTTTATAATAAATGAAACCGTTTATGTAATCTTTGAATTAAGTAACTTAAATTATTTGATTTAGTCATATTATTACTAAACTTATGTGAACCTCTATGAGAACATAATTCTAACAATTATTATATTACTTATGGCAAAGTATAATGAAAATTATAATTACAAAAATTAAATTATTTATTAATGTTTAATTATATTTTTATAAATAATAAGTAATCTAAAAATAAAAAAGGAGAAATACAAATAAACACAGTATCGTTTAATATTAATGTTATTATTTAAAATGCTAATATAATGTCCACGTTAATGACAAGTTACAAATTAATTATAATATATTCAAATATTTAATAACCTAAAAATATATTAAAAATAAAAAAATTACCTTTAAATTATCACTCAGAACTCGTAAGACAAAATCGAGAAAATTTTTTACCATCAATTTTTGAGTTGAAATATCTTAGATTCATGAAAATAAAAAAAGAGTATAAGAAATATACTCAAATGCTTCAAAGGTATTTATAAATTTTACAAGTTAACGTTATATAGCTAGTAAAGGAAACTATTTAGCTTCCAAGATTAAATAATGTTAACTTTCTCGGTAAGTTATTTATTAGTTAATGTTAACTTTCTCTTCTCCTCTAACTGACAACTAAGGATTTACTACCCTTCTAACTGAAAAAATGCCAAAAATTGCTGTTGAATCGCATTGAAGGTAGGCCCTTAATGAGGATGGGATGCAACCATTGCACTTCATATGTCGTTGTTGCTAGCGCTCAGTATTCAGCTTTTGAAGAACTACAGCTGACAATGTTTTGTTTATTAGTTTTCCAAGAAATGAGGGACGAGCCAAGAAACACACAGTAACCCATAAGGGACATCCTAGTGTCTGGACAAGTTCCCCAATCTAAATTAGAGAAAGCTATGAACTTAATTTCACTATCAGAAAGAAAGAAAAGACCTTGTCCAACGGAACCCTTTAAATACCGTAATACTCTATGAGCAGCAAGCAAGTGATCCTTGTCGGGGAATCAAAGAATTGCGCTAATTGTTGAACAACAAACGAAATATCAGGTCGGGTAGTAGTCAGATACTGAAGCTTGTCGATTAACGTTCTACATTGTGTAACATCTTCCAATGGCGCACCTCCATCCTTTGAGAGCTTGGTTTCTGGTAAGATTGGCGTGGAGACTAGTTTGGACTCTAAAAACTGAGTAGCTATAAGTAAATCCAGTATATACTTCTTTTGACAAATATTGACGCCGTGGTTTGTTCTTGCCACTTCTAATCCAAGAAAAAACTTGAGTTCACTAAGATCTTTAATGGTAAATATATCATGTAGGTGTTGTCTGATGTTACGGATTGTTTGCATATTATCACTAACCACAATGACATCATCCACATACAACCATCACATCCATTTTTGATAAACAAAGTTTGATCCAATGTGGCTTATGTGAAGCCATACTGAAGTAAGGCTGAAGTCAATTTTGCATTCCATTAATGACTAGCTTGTCTTAAGTCATAACTAGATTTAATCGATTGCCACACTTTGTTTCTATTACCTTCATAGCCCTTAGGAAGTTGCATACACACTTCTTCATCAAGATCACCATGGAGAAAAGCGTTATTAATGTCAAGTTGATGTAGATGCCACCCTTTGATCGCTGCCAACGCAAGAAGAAGTCGGATTATTGTCATGTTGGCTACTGGACTGAAAGTGTCCAAAAAATCGATGCCTTCTTGTTGGGTGTAACCCTTAGCAACTAGTCGAGCCTTGTATCATTCCAATGATCCAATGGCTCTTCTTTTAATTTAAAAGACCCACTTGCTTCTGATCGTTTTCTTTCCTGGTGGTAAATTAGCAAGCTCCTAAGTGTTATTTTGTTGTTGAGCCTTTATTTCTACTTGCATGGCTTTTCTCCAATCTTCATTTTGCACTGCTTGTTTGTAAGTATGAGGCTCATGATCTTGATTCACTGCAGCTGCAAATGCATAATGTTTAGGAGTTAGTTTAGAATAAAAGAAGACATGAGAAAGGTGACAGGGACTTGTTCTTCGAATAGCCATGCATTTGTAATCAGCAAGGTATTGTGGCATGAACTTTGTTCTGGTGCTTCTTCTCAAGGGTTGATTCGGTTGCTGTTGGATGTGAGCTTGATCATGAAGCTGATTTTCAGGTTGAGCAATAAAAAGAATATCATATGGTATGGGTGAAACGGAATAAGAGAAAGTGACCTCCATTACTGTTAATGTGGAGATATCAGGAACATGAGGAACGCTATCATGTGATGACTGAATCGAAGAGAAAGGTAGAATTAACTTATCAATGCTTGGCCTATCAGAGAGCTGCATATCAGATGTTAGTGTGGAAAAAGGAAATATATGTTCATAAAAAGAAACATCCCAGGAAATAAAGATCTTTTGAGTTTTAATATCAAAAAGTTTAAAACCTTTAATACTTGGAAAGAAACCACATAAAACAAATTTGATACTTCGGGAATCAAATTTGTTTTTAATGTTGGAATGATTTGAAGCAAAAGCAAGACAGTCAAAAACACGCAAATGATTGAAAGATGACAGTTTAGAGTATAATGCTTCAAAAGGTGATATGTTATGAAGAACAGAAGTGGGCATTTTGTTGATCAAGTAAACAACATGCAGCACACATTCACCCCAGAAATAAATAGGTAAGTTTGCTGTAAAGCTCTTGCTACATTTAAAATGTGTTGACATTTGATGAATAATACCTTTGGAGTCATAAAAGGCTAGAACATTAAACTCCTATCCATTATCACTTCGGATACATTTGACAGTGCTATTGAATTGATTAGAAACATAAGAAATAAAATTTTGCATGATTGTTTTGACTTCAGATTTGTGTTTCATTAAAAAGATCCAAGTAAATCTACTAAAATCATCTATAATAGTAAGAAAATATCTATGTCCTTTAAAAGTTGGAGCATAATTGTCTCTCCAAATATCAATGTGAATCATATCAAAAACAGCATTGCTAACAGATGTACTGATAGGAAAGGGCAAGCATTTCTGCCTTGACATATCACAAATATCACAAGGTTCATCATGAGAAACAGAAGGAATCTGTATAATCTATGAGAATGCTCAGCAATCCCAATCATCTTCCATGGCTGGATACTCTGAATTATACAATGAGAAGATGAAACAATTAAACAACAAGAGAGATCATGAGCTAATTTACTAACGGATATAAGATTGAAAGTAAGCATAAAACATTGAAAAGTTTCAGAGAGTTATTCAAATGAACAATATCAATGTGAGTAAATCGAACCCTGCGCTTGTTAGGAAGAGTTATATAAACATTATGAATTAGTTTATAAGAATGGAAAAAAGTTAAGGAACAATCTATGTGATCAGTAGCACTAGTATCAACAATCCATTCATTGTAATGAGAATTATTGATAGTAGAAATATTTAAAGAAATGTGGGAAACTATCTCACCATTCAAAGGAATCAAACCTGAAGTAGACTTTGTCTGAATAGGATTCGACAAAGTCACTGAATTAACATGATGGGAGGTAGAGGAAAGACCTTGAAGCAATTGTAATAGTTTATCATACTGATCTCTAGTAAACTGAAAATTAGAAACTTGATCCTCTGTATTTTCAGAAGAATGATAATCAACAGTTGGAGTAGTAGAATCAACATCAATAGCATTAGCATATACTCGATTGGAAAGTTTCTTAGAATTCTTCATGTTGGTAGGATGTCCATGTTTCTTATAACATCTGTCAATAGTATGACCTTCTTTTCCACAGTGAATGTAAATTGGTGTTGTGGAACTACTGAAGGGCTCTCTTGGTGCAGAAGCATTGGCGTCTTTAATAGCTAAAGCATTGACATCTTCGTGGCTTGTTGCCATTGGTGTTAATTCGGTCCATTTAAAACCGAAGAAACAAGAACAAGAGTTGGATTTTTATTCACATGAAGATAATAAGGACTAGAGGGATTATCTTCTGGTTTCGACGTTGAACCAGAAGTATGATTGTTAACTGTCCAGGCATTGAAAGTAGCCATAGCAGCAAGGTTCAAAGAACGCAAGAAGTAAAGATTGTAAAGAAAATGTGAAGTTTCTTTTTCAAGTGCAAAGAAAAAACATAAAGAACTGGAAATCTTAGAAAGATTCCAGAAATACTAGAGAAGCGGAAGAGATTAGCTCTAATACCATGTTAGAAAAACCAAATAGAGAGAGAAGAAAATCTATCTCATTTCATCAGAGTCAAGAGTATTTATATAGTACGTCTTTAGAATGAATAACATCGCGTACTAACTAACTTAACTGTCAACGTATATAATTCTAACACTCTCTCTCTAAAGTTCTTTGTTCTTCTCTCTCTCCTTTCTTCTGTTCTTCATTTTATTTTCTCAACAAAATCTTGTATATTTATCAATTACTAAATTAACAGTTAATATTTAATATACTATTAAACGAAGAAAAACCATAAACTAAATTTAACGTCGACCTACATAAAAATATGAACCATGTCAGATTTCTTACGTCGTCCGCTTCCTCTATTTTATAACTTTGTCCTTCCAACTTCCCAGCTCCTGCTTCTTTTTTTGTCCCTGTTTGCCTCCTTGTTATGGATCTCTATTGATCTGTTGTCTGCTATGATGCTGCCCTCGATTGAGACAAGCCATGTGCATGAGTATTGTTTTGTGCACTTAGGTGAAAGTGTGAATAGTGTATTATGGTGTTGTGGCCTTGTGTTGTAGTTATGTGTTGTTACGTGATCACGGGATGGATTCATTGAGTTGTTTAATTATAATTAATGGCAGTGTTATTTTGTTTTCTTAGATAAAGCTTTATTTTTTTGTTTTCGACTTGAATAGTTGTCAATTAAATGAATTGAATAAATTGATTAGGGCTTTAAAATTGTATTGTCCTATTATTACAAGATTTGTAACTAATTTTTTATCATTTCAATGTTTTTTTATAACGAAGAAAAATCTAAGGCAAATGTTAACGAGTAACAAATAGGTCACATCTCAGTATATTAAGTCTAACACTAAAGTAGAAGTTTCTTAAATTATACTTAAAGGTTATAAATTTTGCTTTTAATGTCAATTTCTAATTTGAGTTTATAAGCTTTTAGTAAAAATACTTTATTCGGTCAACAATGGAGATAAGGCAATAACAGGTCATTTTTATGGTATCATAGAGAGGATGAATGAAGTAATTAAGGCCAATCTAAAAATAGTCATCAATTACAAATGAAAAATGTAATTATACTCTCTATTATTTACAGCTAGGGCATTTTTGAATTCTAGTGCCTAATTTAGACTGAGTTTATAAAAAAGTTAAAGTTAATAGAAGAATACTATTACTTATTACAAAAATTGTTACCCGTGAGATGATACAAAATATCATAAGCATACAAATGAAAGTTTATAAGGATGCTTATAGTGATTCTGGGATGCCCATTGTTATTCTTTAAAGAGAGAAACTTAATTTAATTATATTTTTTTTCACTTTTGTTACTTGTAAATAATTATTCACCACTTTGTTTTGTTTATGAGGTTATTTTTGTTGTCTTACAGTTATCTGGTGGGACCATTTTGAAAATGGTGTTCTAAAATTGTTAAAAGTTTTCAATTGAAATTCTAAGTCAATATGTGAGTGCAAGAGAATTTGAAAAGAAATGAAGCACATTTGAATTCGTTCATTAAAAAAGAAGAAGGATAGATTAGAATACAAAAGATTGAACAATTTCATTTCTTGAGAAACTTGATTTTTGTTGAATACAATTTGAAACTTCAAAAAGGTATGTTATTATTATTATCAAGTTGAAATAATTGGTTGTAATTTTAAATTATTTTATTTTATTTATTTACTAGGATTTTTAATTGAAAAAGTAATTCTATAGATCTAATATGCCTTGACCATATGAATCTTTTAGCGGATTTAGTTTATGAGAAACTGAGTTTGATATATGAGAGTGATTTGAAAGATAATCTTGAATGGAAAAGTATTGTCATGTCATTTAGTGCAATGAATTTAAATGATAGTGATGATAAGTCTTCTCTTAATAATAAGGATTTTATATCAAATAAGAATTGAGGTCACTGAATGAAATTCCAAATTTTTTGTTTCTTCTTTTCTTTTAATTTCTCTTAGATTTGATGGATATGTTAAATTTTGTATATGCAATATAAGCTTAAAACTTTTAATTGTAAATATTTTTATTTCATGTTTCACTTCTACTTGATTATATTCCTCGGTATGAACTCTTGTTGTAATACTTATAAAGTCATGGAACTTTAATTTTTTTTACTTGTTTTTAGATGTATTTATTCTTTGTTATATAATGAAATTGTAACATTTTAAGTACTTTACATTATCTTTAGTTTTATATATGTAAGATGATTAAACAATTTTTTTCTTATATTAATTGTGGTTATTATTTATTCGTGAAATATCTCAAAAGTAATATTAATAGAATTTTCAAATTTATATTATTAAAAAATTTGGAGACATAGATGATGTAAAATTAAAAATTGTACAAAATAATATATCGAAAGACTATTGTAAAATTTAAAAATATAAGGACTATTTTATAAAATTTAAAAATTATCTAAAAATAATTCTTGGTATTGATCAGTACCGGTTTAGAACCAAATCCAATACCGGTATCGGTGCGATATTCATAATATTGAATAAAAGACAAAATACTAGAAAGTGCTAATTAGGATATTGTTGAAAAAAATAAAATTTTAAAATATATAATTAAGTAAAATTTTCAACATAATATAAACTTAAAAGAAAAATTTTCTAAATTTCACCTGACATTTACACCTCAACTAGTTTATAAATTAAAGCAAATTTTTTGTTACACAAAAAGATTTCATTTTCAAGTGATAAAGATTGTTTTTTTTATTTTATATAAATGATAATTTTAATCTTCATTTAAAATCAACGAATTAGTTTTAATTTTATTAAATTTAAATTTGAATTTGAATTTGAATTTAATAATTTTTAATACAACCAATTATAATAAATTAGTACACTCAATCCCCATAAATTAAGATAAGTTTACTCATATTCGAACTTAAAATTTTTAAGCTAGATAAAAAAGCAAAAGTCTACATGAAACAAATCACCTGTTTTATTTAATAAATGAGACCCACAAAAAATAAATGAATGGATGATCTGTTTTTATTACTATGTTATTACTCTATTTTTTGAACATTCATTCGTCTAATAAATGAGACCTAAAAAAAATGGATGAATTGATGATAATAGAATATATAATATAGTATATGGTAGGGACATATCTGAACCCAAGTCTACGACAGAATGACCAGTGCTATGTTGGTGTTAGAAAAGATGTAATCACAAGAAGGGAATACCAAATGACTTTTGCATGGGCGACTTGGCCTGAGTTGAGTGATTGCTTTTACAACCCAAAGTCCATTCGAGTGCCAAATGGAGAGAGCAACTAGAGAAAATGTATGTGTTTGTGGTCCAGCATTCTTTGAAACTGTATCTGTTTAGTTTTTACTATTCTTGGCCAAGCTTGAATGGAGTCAAAATTTTGTTCGCTATAGTTGGAAATGTTCTGCTTAATTTTTAAGGCAGTAGCTAAAAGAACGGTGTTCTGGTTTGACACTGGTTTTCTTGTTCTGCGTTTCTATTGTACAGACAAATGGGATTATTGTCTTAACCTGATTGAACTTGGATGTTGAACACCAAGAGCAAGTTCGAAGAATTGTTTAAAAACAGCTAGCAAAGTTCGTTTTGGAGAGATCATGGCGTTTTTATCATCATCACCATCATCATCGATATGTCGAGTTTCAACAAGTCTACTTCTCGTCTATATCATAGCTGTGTCAAGATTATTTCCTGTACAGGCTCATGGTTTGTGTTATCACCCTTTTACCTGTTAGCTTGTCATTACTTCTGTGGAACTTATAACCTCTGGATGCATTTGTTTTGATGAACAACTCAATCTTGTTGTAGTGAAAACATTGTCAAGAGTGATAGAATTACCTTCAGAAGTGTCGGACTTTAAAGAAGATCATAATGTTAGGAGATCAGATTTTCCCAGTGGCTTCTTGCTTGGAGCTGCAACGTCAGCTTTGCAGGTATTGGTTGAAATATATGAAAAGGGAAGAGAGAAGATTTATCTTTTTAAATCATTTCGTTCTATGCATGCACGCACTTGCGATTTGTACATAGACTGAAGGATCGACGAAGACTGGAAGGAGAAGTCCAAGCGTCTGGGAACACTTCATAAAAAAATACCCAGGTTTGATATGGCTCTTTTCTTTAAGAATTAACTGTTCAGGTTTATGAATGATTTTCTCACTGTGAATCTGTGATTATTTCTGCAAACCCTTCAGATAGAGTTGTGGATAGAAGTGACTTTAAAACAGGAATTGATTCCTATAGGCGCTACAAGGTGAGTATGCCTATTCACAAGGGAATTAAACTTGCATGTCTTCTACTTCTACATGACTGTTTGTGGATGGTATAGGAAGATATAGAGGCCTTGAAGGACATTGGAGCAGATGCTTATAGATTTTCCATCTCCTGGACAAGAATTTTTCCCAGTATGTTCCCAAAGTTACTACCTTAATCCTCATCTAATGTCTGAATCTTACACCAGAAAGCCAGGACTATAGTTTACTGAAGTTCAGTGCCTAGCAGTAAAATAGGTTCTCTTATATTGTTAATTGCTCAACTTTCGATTGGAAGTTTTAACTTGTAGATGGTTCGTTCAGTGGTGGAATAAATCTAGAAGGGATCGATCATTACAACAGAATTATCGACATGCTAGTCGAACATGGTAAAATTCTGCACTTTAAATTCTTCCCATGGACTCCCTCCGTTGCTATGTATTATTTATGAGTATTATACGTTTTGACGTTTCATACAGGCATCAAACCTTTTGTAACACTATTGCACTTTGACTTGCCGCAATCCTTGGAAGAGAAGTATGGTGGCTTCTTAAGTAACACAATTGTGTAAGAATAATAAGCTACTACACTTTCCTGTCGCACTGAAATTTTTTGCAGTAGGTATAAGTGACTTTCTTCTGTTCCTTTCTGTTTCAGAAATGATTTTAGGGACTACTGTGAGCTTTGTTTCAGAACATTTGGAGATAGGGTCAAAAACTGGATCACAATAAATGAGCCATTAACGATTGTAGAGCCTGGATATGATTTAGGACTGACTGCACCTGGAAGGTGTTCGAAATGTTCGGCCGGTAATTCATCAACTGAACCTTACGTTGTGAACCATAACATTCTTCTCTCCCATGCCGCAGTTGCCAAGCTTTACAAAGAGAAGTACCAGGTTAACACTGTATATCCTAGTATGCCATTGTTTTGTGTTGCCATTGTTCTTTCCGAGGATGTTCACGGTACCTGTCATTTTGCAGGCAGATCAAGGGGGAGAAATTGGACTGACTGTTGTGGGAGAATATTATGAGCCTTATTCTGAAGCACCTGAAGACAAAGCTGCCCAACAAAGAATCCTGGATTTCAAGTTGGGATGGTTAGTCTGTTCAGTGAATATACACTAATGCTTCAAGTTGTTTCACTGTCTAGTGGAAGATCTGCCTTATACCAGATAACCATAAACTTCACCTATAATTAACAAAGGAAATCAATGAAAAAGAATGCTTAGGGTCCACAAAAGGAACAAGGTCTACTTATTTCTGCTTTCTTTTGCTTGTTAGGTACATGGAACCCCTAGTATATGGTGATTATCCTAGGATCATGAGAAAATTGGTGAAGCAAAGGCTTCCTACGTTTTCTCGGAAAGAGAAGAAACTAGTGAAGGGATCTTTTGACTTCATTGGCATCAATTACTACACATCAAGTTATGCCAAAAGCATCCCCATGGATCCAAAAGTTCCACCAATGAGCTTTACTTGTGATATGTATGTAAACAGTACAGGTAAAACAGCGTTCATATTCACAAATTGTTATTTTCAAGAAAACAGACAAAACACATGAACTTGTTGAAAGCTTGTTCCTGAAGTATTGTTCTTTGACAGAGACCAGAAATGGAAACTTCATTGGTCCAAAGGTAAGAAACGAGATTTGCAGCTTAATGAAACAAGCATGTGTTGATTGTACACCTGAAAATCTATTTTGTCTCTAGGCTGAAGGCAGCAGCAACATATATGTTTATCCACAAGGTCTTCAAAAGGTTTTGGAGTATGTGAAGCAAAGATATCAGAACCCCAAAATCTACGTTACCGAGAATGGTTAGAACTAATTTACTTATCTTTTATTTAATGTCAGAAATCTAAGGACCTTTGAACTTGTAGCAGATTGGTAGAGGATTATCAGTAATCTCGTGGTTACATTTCCTTGTAGGTGTTACTGAAAATCGTAATGACAGCAGAGGACTGGTTGAAGCACTAGACGATCAACATCGAATCAACTACATTCGTCAACACTTGTATCGGATCCAGCAAGCAATCAAGTAAATATGTGAACACAGCAAACAATTCAACTGCTGAATTTTCCCAATTATTGAGCTCTTTGGTAAATGGTTGTCTGTGGCTTTTGTACAGAAATGGTGTAAACGTCCAAGGATACTTCTACTGGAGTCTTTTTGATTCCTTTGAGTGGTTAGGGGGATACACAGTGAGATTTGGGCTCTATTACATTGATTACATGGACAACCTTAAGCGCATCCCAAAACTGTCCGCACTGTGGTTACATGACTTCATGCGAGGGGATAAACACCAAGCTTACTAACTGATCTGTTTTTCTTGTTTCAAGTTCTTTTGAATAGGCTTTTCCATAATCACATGTACAACAACTCTTTTTTCTTTTTACCATGTTCTTGTCTTGCAAGAATCAGTTTCATGCTGTGGTACCCATTGGTGTCGAAGGAAGATTACTAATGGATCACTCTATGCTAAGGATGATTGATCATTGTACAAATTATAAATCACTGAAAACTAAAGGATGGGATAGTCTTTGAAGACAGAATTAATTATAAAGCTCTGTCCATGATCAAAAAAGAGAGCGCATTTTAACTGAAGCTCTAAAGGTTATTATTTCAATATAAATTTAGTTAAAACCTCAATAGCAAAAGGTAGAAAAGTTTGTGGTCAAAACACCAGGGGAGTAACTAAAGATATGAGAATGTATGATACATATCAGACCAAAAAAAATTCCATGAAGATTGCAAGAAAAGCCTGTTTACCAATTATGAAGACTATTCTATCAGGAGAGAGCTTTCTCAACCTCAACAGTAACCTCTTTTGGAGGTTTCTCCGCATGAATATCTGCAACAACACCTTTCTTCTTGTAATAATCAATTACCTGCATTTTAGTGACCCAATAAACATCAGATTCAGAATAACTAGGTAAACTGAAGGTCTCCAACATTGAATTATGCGAAGAAAGTCAAGAATATAGTCTGAGTCTAGATAATGCCCACAAAACTAAACAAAAAGCAAAGGATAGGCAGGATCACCGGCTCAGTTTGCTTGTGGAATGCCTCCAGCCTCGACTTAAGAACTGCTGCAGTATCATCTTTACGTTGAATCAAAGGTTCTCCGGTTACCTTAACAAAAGAGAAATGAATATAAGTTGGTGTGGTTCCTCAAAAATGTAATGCATACAGAATCTGATTGCTAGCTGAATTGAAAATAGATTACATTCCTAATTAGCATTCATGAAAATAGAAAATCATGTTGCCTTACATCATCAACACCAGCGACCTTCGGAGGTGCATATTTGGAGTGATAGGTTCTACCACTAGAAGGGTGGATCCAGCGACCAGTAATCCGTTCTTCCAAAATAGCATCATCAATTGCAAAATTGAGCACCTTATCGATTTTAACTCCTTGTTTGTCTAGCACCTCGTCAAGCTGCATGAAGGAGGTGGAAGTAACAAGGTTACATACACCTAGGGAAATCCCAGCAATCTAAAACTACACGAGATATAGACTCATAAATGTATACTACTACACAGTCACACCTTTTGTGCCTGAACCACAGTCCTAGGAAATCCATCAAGAATGAAACCTTTCTGGCATGAGGGCTTCTTGATTGCATCATTTATAATGCCAACAACCAAGTCATCGGAAACAAGTTGTCCCTGACGAAACCACATGAGACAATCATAAGGAAATTAAAATAAAGGCTAGGTTACAAAGATAGTACATAAATTTGGTTCAAAAGCCAGAATGGTTTAGCATTTTAACATTGTCCATAGCCTCCTTGGCCTTGATTCCCAGAGGTGTTTTAGCAGCAACGGCAGCTCTCAGCATATCACCAGTAGCCAAGTGGCACAAGCAATACTCATCCTTGATTATTGGCGACTGAGTACCTTTCCCAGATCCAGGTGGGCCTGCCAATCACACAAGGAGAATAATTACAACAATGAAAACGTTCCATAATAACTGTTCTAAATGAAAAGTTGATCACAGATGGTACATTCAATGATGAATATTATCAGCTGTTTTTTGCATGGAATTACTTTTGACCAATAATAAGAAAAAAAGACAGCACAATTTTGGCCAGTCATCATCAATTCAATCACAAAGCTATCAGTAATAATGCTCATACATGTTTCAAATATTCAATGTGGAAATTTTTTAATGTTTTGGTTATTATATGCGCTACAACAACAACAACAACAACAAGGTCCCAGTAAGAATTTCGTTGAAATGCGAGATCTGAAGAAGTCCAGAAATAAGCAACCTTATTCCTAGCTAGTAAAGAGGCTTTTTTTGATAAAATCACGAGAAAAAAGAGATCTTTTAAAACAGTTGAAGAAAACAATAATCAAATACATAAATAAATAACAGCATAAATAAAAATAAAAATAAAAGAAAGTAAATAAACAAACAAAAAAGAAAGAAAACAAATAAGTAAATAAGGAAAACAAACAATTGAAAAAAATACAAAATAAATAAATAAAATAGCTAAAGAGTAAGTGTTGCAAACAAAAGTATTTAGGCTAAATATAAAGTACAAGAATTGAAGGAAAAGGTTCAAAAAGCATATCAAAAGAGAGGAACCTCTATGTAGGATCCTCTACTCACATCCTAGTTCACCAAAGTTTTCTATTGAGGGCTTAGTTATTGATAAGCTCTAGTAGGACCATATCATTCATTATCAACTCCCTCCAATTCTTCTTGGACCTTTATTTTTCTTCTCTTACAGTCCCTAAGTACAATCTTCTCGTATCTTATCACTAGGGCATCAAAATATCTCCTCTTAACATATCCGAATAACTTAAGTCTTATCTCTCTTAATTTACTACCAATGTTAAATACCCTCAACTTGTCTCTAACCACTACATTCTTGATCTTATCTCTTCTTGTAAAGTTAGACATTCAATAGAGCATACTAATCTTTCCCACCATTAACTTATAATTATGCGCATGTTTGATGCCCCAACACTCAGACCAATAGAGCATGGTCAACCTAATTGCTAAACCATATAATTTACCTTTTAGCTTGGGTGGTATGTTTTTGTTATTATGAGATGGTGAGGTGAATTACTTGTTGGTGAGGTGAATTACTTTTGACTTTAATCTTATAAAGCTTTAACAGAATTTGAAATTCTTGAAGAAATTATTTGACGTGTAAGAAATAATGTATCGACGTTTAGTTTTTGATATGGTTAAGATGAGCTGATTGTTATATAGGAAGAATTTTTAGTTCATTATGTCCCCAAAATTGAAGACTATTTGATATTTTAAACATGACTTTTGATAAGGACGTTAAGATGAGGTAATTCAAGAAATTATATAAAAAAAGAGAAATGCCTATATTTCAAGAAAATAACAAAAACTAATATTGAAGCCGAATAGGATAATTCGGTCAAAGGAACTTATGAGTTCATTTTATTACCACCATTATACACCATTCCATATTTTGATCATAACTTTTCATAGGAATACCACATTGAAGTTATTCAAAAGATAAAAAATTAAGAGAATTTTTTACAACTTTTAAGAAGACACCTAAAACTAATATCGATTAGTTAGACCTCTATCATTGTCTAGCAAATGGTAATCCGATTTTTCATAAAATGGCATCCAATTAGTAGAACACCAAGAATTTCAATTTCTTAAAACACGCAATATTCACTTTTATCTATAAATTTTATGTTTTTAGGCTAGGAAGACAGAGAAAAGCAATAAAGCATGACAAAAATGCAAAGGAAACAATATATAGGAGGAATTACAGCACTTCTTGTAGATTTTTTCAGCTCTAGCAAGTTTTCAAAAGTGCCTAGACAAATCTTTTCTTCAGAAAGAGAGTTTTACTATGCTTTTTGTACAAAACTTGGTAATATATGTCAACTAGAGCTTCTAAGTTGATTCTTTTATTATCCATGTGTTTCAAATACTCTATTGTGTGATGAATAACTATTTGCATCCGTTAATTAATTAAAATCAGGCTACAATCACTGATATCCTACATAAGAGTTATGATGGATTTTGACTTTTGTTAAATTGATGAGTTCAGAAGACTTAAAATGTTTATTGAGTGTGAATTTACGTGACAATTGACATATTAATATGCACACAGAGTGTATTTTCAGGTGTAAGAGATATCATTGATGATTTAAGTGTTATGTACAGTTGTATCTCATGGTGTCGATGTTTGTGTGTGAAAGGTGTAATATGTAATTTGTTTTATACATGTCAAGATGTGATGTGAGGCCTTTTAAGGAACATGTGTGTGCTTATACTGATGTGTAAAGAGTAATAGTTGGTCGAGAAAATTATTAGTCGGCATCAAATTAGGGCAAGTATCAATCTGTTGCCCAAGGTGAATGATTAGTGTCTAGATTCGGATATTTACGGTTCAATTGACCGAAAAGAATTAACAGACGCCTACCCTAGGCAAGTATATGCATTGTATATGTTAGTTCTGAATTGTTATGTAATGTATTTAATATGAGTATTTTTATATATTGTTTTTTAGTACTTGTATCATTACTATTCTTAACAAGTAATATATATTAATTGGATGACATATAGGCACACTTGTAAATATTTTTGATATATATAATAAAAGGAGTATAATTTTATATTTACTTTAATGTCACTTTTACTTGCTCAGTATATACAATTTGATATTGCCTATTTTTCAAGAATTAGAGTGTACGAAAGGAATGTGGGAACTTAGGTGAGTTTTGAACACAATTTCATAGAGATGCATCCAGAAAGAGTTACTAGATAGAGAGAGGACCTTATCCATCAAGTTATCTCGATTAAATTTTGTGAGTTAACCTATCAAATTTGATGATGTTAGAAGATTGTCATCAAGTAAGAAGCAACATGTAGGCAGAACATAAATTGACTGCTAGCTTTTCATTAATCACAACTGCATAGAGAAGCAAATGAGGGAGTAAAATCCTGCTTCTTAGTCTTTGGATTTCATAGGCTTCTCATCCCAAATGCTCAAATTGGCTTCAAGGACTTCCCACCAAAAATATAAGCTATTCAATTCTAGACTGTGTCAACCAGTAAACACTCAAAAAACAAAACAAAAAAAAAAAGAAAGAAATCCCAGAAGTTAAAGAAAGAAAATGGAGCTTGTATTCAAATCACCAACAGTGTAAAACCCCACAAAACAAAAACAAAAACGCACACCCAAGTAAAGCACAAAGCAAAACGAAGAATCCCTGTCCACTGTTTTCCTTTTTCCCTAAAAATCAGCAAAAACAAAAGAACCGACTAAAAAACAATGCCACAAGAATTCCAAACAAGACCAAAATGAGTTTCCGGATCTGTATCTATCCAGTTGGCTCTCGGAAAGCCAAAAAGCTCAAAACTTTACACTTGAAAACCGTGCATTCAAGCGATTACAAAGAGTAAGAGAGAGCACAGAGTAATTACCAATGACCACAAGACGTTTGTCGGGCTTGGTGGAGCACTTCATGCGACGAAGTAGCTCAGTCATGAGATCCACCGACGGCACATCCTCCAAGTTGACCGCTGAATTGGTAGCCATCGCTAAGACTCCTTTTCCGGTGAAAGCAAAGAGAGAGAGGGGTGAAGTTTTTGAGAAAAGATAGATTCTTTGCTTTGTTCGGACCTTCCAACGTTGAGTTACGACTTCAAACCAAAGCAAAGTCCTCACCAAAAACCAGATTATAAAATGACCGTCTTACCCTTTTAGATCAAAGCAAGATCCTCGCACTTGCACTTACCAGGCTTTTCCATTAGCTAATTGTGCTTCACTGAGCCACAATGAGGAATTAGAAATTGTGGGTTGGATTGAAGATTATGAATTGTTTATAATATTTGTTGACTATGATAGTAAAATGTTTCAAGGAGTCATTACTAGATTTGGGGGTATTATAGTTCTAAGCTTTTCAAGACACCACCTTTGGTGGCTGCAACTGCAGATCCAACAACTATAACAAACCAACCAAACCATTTTAACTACGACCAACATCCATTTTCATGCTACTGAAATTTTTGTAGACGCCAATTGATACGGCTGCCAATGGCTGGTCGCATGGATACTTGCTTGCGAAAATAATTTCTAGCTCACCATCACAATGAAAATTCCAGATCATTACAAAATGAAATGAAGGAAAACTACAGCTAGGATAAGAAGTTCAAAACTTTGGATGTTCTAGCACAAGCAACCTATCACTACTGTTACGATAGATGTAAGGATGAGACTGCTTCTGCAATATTGTATTCAGGAAACACTGACATTTAACTCCAGATTCGTGCATTGGCATATAACATGAAGGCGTCATCAACTCACTCATCATCTTGGGTTTTTGACTTCTTCTTTTTCTTTTTTCCTTCCCCTACAGCTGGTACATCTTGGCTATCCTTGCCTTTACTCCTTTTCTTTTTCTTCTTGCCACCTCCATCCTGTTCAAAGTCAATCCCATTTACACCATTTGAGTTCTCAATAGTCTGTTCCTGCTCCAATTTTCTCTTCTCTTTCTTCTTCTTTTTCTTCTCAGACTTGGAATCCTCTGAAACAACCCCGTTTTTGGCAGCAGTTGCTTTGTCCTCATGCATAGGCTCAGCATCCTCGGCAGCCTCTGATTTCGATTTCTTTTTCTTCCTTTTCTTTTCTGAAGGTACAGTTGGCACCTCTTCTGTATCCATATCATCACCTGAATTCAGCATCAGGAAAACATTAAATAAAACAATCAAATATCAAGTAAAACATACGCTACAATGGTGCATCAGTAAAACAACACATATCATTTCATTTAACTTCACACCTTTGTGTTGAGTACTTTCAATTGCAGCTTTCATCACATCGATGTTCTTTCGAGGTGCAACTCCCTTGTCATAGAAATCGAGACGCTCCTCAACTTGCTCCCTCAGTTTCTCCCCAAAAACAGTAGTCCCGCTCTCTGAAATATACTTAAAAGCACGAAATTACATTCAACAAAAAGACAGTGAGCTTAGTAAGAATAATAACTAACTCACTAGATATTTTACCTGCAAAACAGTCAATACGAGATGCAATGGAGCATTTATTTGCCAAATAACGAGCCATGCGTCCCTTGTTTCGAGCAGATGCTCGACCAATAAAAGATGAATGGAAAATCAAACCATATTTTGGTGTGTTTCCACGAGTTTTCAATGCCCTGAAGACAATACCAAGCACATCATTCTGGGAACTTAAACTGAAAAATCCTTCAGAGAAAATCAGCATGTAGTAAAACTCATGTCCTCTTAACTGGATGAGTCGGAGTTGTTTCATGAAAAACCAATTCACTCAAGTAAGAAACTATATTTCAAACACAAAAAATAAATAGAGATATCAACCAATAATCAAAAATCCAGAATACAAATTATGAGAAAATGGATGTCAAGCAAGCACCTGAAGAGGGCCTTTTCAGCACCAAGGATTTGAAGAGTAGAAGAAGGGCACTTGGCCAGATTTGTGAGACTGCCAGCATGAGATATTAAACGAGCCCCAACAATTTCACCAATTAAGGAGGCCAAATTAGGTGCAATGTCGTTCATTTTAGCAATCAAATATTCGTGCACCTTCTTCCTAAATTCGGCAAGGTCCATCACCCTCTTAGCAAACTGTTGTACATTAATTAAATCAACTGGGGATAGATCCTGCCCTGCAACATATGGAAAGACAAGGTGAATATTGATATAATACTGCAGTTAGCATTAAGAACACCGATCAAGAATTCTACCCATCGAAGCTTTAGCAGCTTCCACAACCTCCTTTGCCTTATCTTCATCTCCTAGTATTTCCGTTAACTCAGGGATTTTTTCTTCAGTTAATTTTGACTTGTCCTCAATAAATTTTGCAACTTTTGCATAGAGGTAGTTGTCATTAACAATCTTTACAAGCTCAGGGAAATGCCAAGAGTACCATTCTCTACAGAAAGAAACAATATAGATTCAAGATCTATATGTATTAACATCACAATAATATCCTATCAAGATTATAAAGAGTATACCTGACTCTCATCGAGAATGAATTAACATCCTTATCAAGAGTATCAAGAAGGAAAATTGCTTGAATAACCATGTTGTCAACTCGGTTTACGTTGAACTTGACCTTTGCCCTGCTGTAGCTGTGCCCCAGACCAAGTTGTGCTTTCTCCAGGTCACCAGGCTATAGTGTCAGACCACAGGGTAAACAGAGAAGGAAACAAATGGTTAGGAAATATGTCAAATAGGAAATAAATCCCTCCAACAAGAGAAGAGCACACAATGAAGGAGATTGTACTACACCATAATAAAATCAAGAATTACAAACCTTTAGGTCCTTTATGAAGTGCGGAAAATGCAGCCGTACACCACGAAGAAGCTCAAGAACAAATTCATTACTTTGGCAAGGGATTTTAGTCTCTTCAAAGATGTGAGACCCGAGTTTAGGCTCAGCCACTCC
>JANZLD010000040.1:31153-42967 GCA_026413575.1 Erythroxylum carthagenense | reverse complement strand
GTTTAGCCACTCATGGCTATACAAAACATGCCCAAGAAGAAGTGAGGAGTCTGCCGTAATCTCTAAAGAAAAACTCTGATCCTCTAAGCTTCCTGTTGTAGTCCTTTTATATCCTTCAAATCCTTTTCCTTGTAGGAAAGAAATAGCCTTCTGATTGGTGCCCCCAACCTCCCTCCTTAATCCTCAAAGATATCCCTTTCCAAATCTGAAAACTATCCAACTTTAGAAATCCAATTACGTCTCTAATTCCGTATCAGGTGTCTGCTATGCGCGACCTTAGTCGTGGGCACGGCTTACTGCACAAAATCTGAAGTCAGCCCAAAATATCTCTGGTTTGGCCCGATTGTCATTTCCTGCCCAAAATATATAGAACTAAGTTAATTCCGTCCTCTCCACATGAATATGTACCCAAAAAGTCAACAAAAAATCATTAATATGATTAGCAAATATCCACTTTATCAACATTCCTTAAGCTTAATTCTTGTTCATAAACATTGAACAGTCAGCTTGCACTTCATTGCTTCAACTTGTTCCTGTTCTTTTGGTTACTTCCTTCTGGTTACTTCCTTCTAAGTAACTAACTAAAATCCTTAACTTCTACTGTTTTTTTCTGCACTTCTTTGTCCTGTTTTTCTTCAAGTTACAAATTCTGGATTCTTCAAGATTGAATTTTCTTCATCAGAGCTTAATCCTTATTCTGCTGACCTTGAACTTCATTGCTTTGCTCCATACAACCCTGAATTATTTTTAAAAACATCATCTTCAATTTCCATCTGCACTTGAGCTCATTCGGCCATTTCTTCAGCTTCTTTTTCTTCCTTATCTTCATTGTCATTGTAAGCTCCTCCACTAATTTCAATACAGCAGGTTGCATAAAACAACACAATTCAACAGTGACGTCTTTTTTTTGTGGAACCTACATACTTACATCCATCGGACCTCGCCATACTCCTTCATTTTCTGGACTTGACTGATTCTCCTCTTGAGCTCCATTGTTGTCATTGTCATTTGAATTAGGTGTATCCATGTGAGATCCATCAATTGCACGATTATGATCAACATCTGCAACTTCTTTTACTATTTCTTCTGCATTTGGATCAATGATTATCTCAGATTTATGATTATTTAAACGCTTCATTTTCTGAATCTCCCTCTGTTTTTTCTCAATAATTCGTTTAGCATCTTCCAACTGTCTAGAAAGATCTTCAAAACGAGATGTTTCTTCCATGATTTTCCTCTTTGCCACACATCTTTGCTTCTTTATTTTAGCCCTCTCTATCTTAGCACGTTCTTTCTCTTTAGCTACATCAACCTTTAGTGCTTCTAATTTTATGATTGCCTCGTCAAACTTCAACTTAACTTCCTCAACTTCTTTCTTCAATGACTCCAACTGAAGGCGATACTCCTCAGCCTTCTTTCTTTCAATATCAGCACGTTTCCTCTCCTTTTTTACCCTAGCCTTTTCCACTTCCACTTGCTTCCATGCTTCAACAACAGAAGTTTCAACAATAGGGTTATGTTCTACGGTTTTGTGACTAGTTTCCACTACAAATACACTCTCCTCAGTAATTGAATTTTCTTATGGTTGATTGATTTGTGATGATCCAGGTTGGGTGTTTAGGATGTTTGATGAGTGGTTTTGAGGATTTGTAAGTGTTTGTGGTTGTAAGTATAGAGCTGGTTCTATCATTGGGTTTGTGCTTTGGAAGTGCTGGCTTGATTGGTTTGGCAAATTTGCTTGCATGTTTTGGTGAGTTTATTGCATTGAGCTAGATTGGGGCATGTTTGGTTGATTCATTTGAGGGTAATATGCATATGTTTGAGGGATCAAGGAAGGTTGAGGCATTTGAGGTTGATATATAGGCTGTTGAGGGATCGGATATGAAGATAGTTGTGTTGGATGATGAATTTCTGATTTTTCAGCAAAGTGAGCTAGATGTGTTTGTGTTTCAGTGGAATGTTGATAAGGTTGTGGTTGAGATGTTATCATGTTTGGTGAGGCATTGGTTCTTTGGAGAGGGTGTATTGGGGGTGGCTTGCCAAAGAGTGAACTTTGTGGATTTTGATGTTCCTTCATCCACTTCTCATAGCAAACCCTTCTTGTATGTCCCCTTTTCCTGCAAAAAATATACTCAATATTATCATTCCAAAAGCAATCCTCAGCTGAATGATTGTTCCCCCCCACAAAATCTGCAATTAACAAACAATCCCCCTCTAAACTACCTTGTTCCTCCTTGCATTCGGATATCTTTATGGCCAGGATATTGGTTTGGATTTTAGATGTTTTGGTAGGGCATTGGTGAGGTATATTGTATTTGAGGATATGGCTGGTTTGGATAAGGGTGATTTTGAGTGTAGGTATGAAACTGGTGAAGATTTTGATGGTTGTGGGACTGATTTGGTAGATAATTTTGTGCTGGAACTGGTTTTGAATCAAAGGAAATCTGGTTTAGTGTGTAGCTTGGAGGATTTTTTGGTGTTCTAAACCTTTCAGCCTTAAGTGCATATTCCTCTCCTTCTCTTCTATGGCCATGTCTCTCCTCATGAATTTGTAAAACATTAAACACTTGCTCCAAAGTGACTGATTCAGGATCATTTGTGAATTGCCACTCAAGAGGTGCCATACTTGCTTTAAACCTTAATTGCAACCTACTCAGAAACTTATCTACCAACCTCTCTGTGCTAGTGTTCTCTCCAAATTCCTTTATCTGCTGCACCAAACTCAAGAATCGACTGTTTGCTGTAGCTACATTTTCCTCATCCTTCATAGAAAAAATTTCAAAGCTTTTCACAACCGCTTGTTTCTTCAGCCTTAAAGTTTGGGCTGATCCTACATGCTCTACTTTCAGTGCTTCCCATAACTCTTTGGCACTCCTACAGCTAGCATACCTCAGTAAAATTGATTCACTCACAACAGATCTCAAAAATACAAGTGCTCTAAAATCTCTATCTCTATCTTGGTTTAATCTAGCCAAATCTACTTGAGTTGTGGTTCCAAGATCTTCAGCTACTCCATCTGTCACTACACTCCAACAATCATTGATTCTAAGACAATCCTCTACTCGAATAGCCCATACCTTATAATTTTCTCCAATCAGTACAGGTATGTTAGCCTGTACATTTTGTAAGTTCATCATTGTTGGATTCATACCTGTCATTGTTTGGCTTGGTCCAGACTAGGTGAACCGTGAAGCTCTGATACCACGCTTGAAAGTGCCCCCTCTATGGATTGAAGAAGGCTCCTTCAGCTAACAACCTGTTGAGCTTGAAATCAGCTGATGCAAATCGACAAGCACTTGGCGTGCTCTGTTCACGTCTGCTCCAATACAAGAAAAATGCAACAACTTCTGTCTCCTCGAGTTTATGATCTGAATGTATAATGCTCCTCTTAAATTGTAGCTTAAGTCTCTCATAAATCAGTGTATGTAAGGTGTTTAGTGTATCTGTGAAGATTCAACTCTCAATGGGAATTAAATGAAGCTACTGCAGATTTGCCGTATTTGAGTTTGTTTTGCTTCAGTTATACTACCTTAAAATGCTCAACTTCTATAAAGTCAACTACTACTTGGATAATATATGAAAATGGACAGAACAAAAGGGATGAAATGAAGACTGAAATTGAAAAGCTGAAAATTTGTGTATTGCTGGCAATTTTTGTACTCAAATCCAACACTCAACTTACTTCAGGTTTTTCAACAACAAAACAGAAACTTCTACTACAACTTGTAAAGAAATAACTAGAGAACAAAAGCATAAACTGATGAGTAATGACTAGGCTAGTACAATCTTTTCTGATTTTGCAAAAAAACATAAAAGCAATTCTCTTTGTCCCTTTTGTAACTGAATCTGACATTTGGAAAAAGGCTGAAACTTGTGCAGTGGGCAGTGGGGAACATTTTCTGAAAAGTAGACATGAAGAAGTTGCTGCACAATGATTTGTCCACTTAGTGATCTGTCCATATCTCCATTAATTAATCCTAACAACATTCCTTAAGCTTAATTCTTGTTCATAAACATTATACAGTCAGCTTGCACTTCATTGCTTTAACTTGTTCCTTTTCTTCTGGTTACTTCCTTCTAAGTAACTAACTGAAATCCTCAACTTCTGCTGTTTTTTTCTGCACTTCTTTGTCCTATTTTTCTTCAAGTTACAAATTCTGGATTCTTCAAGATTGAATTTTCTTCATCAGAGCTTGATCCTCATTTTGCTGACCTTGAACTTCCTTGCTTTGCTCCATACAACCTTGAATTATTTTTAAAAACATCACCTTCAATTTCCATCTGCACTTGAGCTCATTCGGCCATTTCTTCAGCTTCTTTTTCTTCCTTATCTTCATTATCATTGTAAGCTCCTCCACTAATTTCAATACAGCAGGTTGCATAAAATAACACAATTTAACAGTGACGTCTAAACTATGGAGTAGCGATCATAGCGATCCTGTTGCAACTCTCAAGAGAACTCTCAGGTAAAAACGAAATGTTTGATTGGAATATAAGTTGTTTTCCAATTCATCAGAAACTTGAATATGCTTCAGTTTGATCACCTTAACAAATCCAACCTGTAAATGAAACTGGAAAAAGTTTAGCAGATATTTGTGAAATCGTTGTACTCTGATAGTACAATACGGTGATGGCAGCAATGGAAGATTTTTCCAGCATATGTAGTAATGATATCATAATCTGATCGAATATATGTAGAGCATATCAGTATCGAAATCGAGCTTCAAGCACATATATATATGAAACCAAATCTTAGGTGAACATATATATTTACATTTCATCCTAAAGTAGGTTTTTTTATTTTTTACTATTTAAGATTAAATAGAATATAATATGAAACTCTTATTTTCTATGTCATTTCATTCCATTATAAACCCTCTTCTTAAACGATAGAATAATATTACATTTCATTTTATTCTATTCCATTAATAAACCCCCTACCAAACATAGCCTTATTGAATTTATTGTATAGATAATCAATCCTAAAGTACCTAATTTTTAATTTTTTAATCCAATGAATAAATTTTTAAAATTTTTATAACCAAATTTTTAAAACCTTACATTTTAATTCAAAATGTTAGTTTTGTTAATAATTTACTGATTTGACTAACAAAATCTTTGTTGCTTATAACATATCATGATTATATTAGAATAAAGAGATTTTTTTAGGTAAACACCAATATATCATGAACAATAAAAATTTCTTTAACCAAATAAGCAAATTACTATATGAACTAACATTTTGAACCGAATATAATTAAGCTTATAAAAGATTGATTACTCAACTAAACATTTTTAAAATTTAGATTCTAGATTGAAAAAATTTTAAAAAATTAAACGCTTTAAAATTAATTGTACTTTAAAAATTTGTTGACGGAGTTTCAACAGTTCAAAGGACTGTAGCTGCTAAACAAAACAGGTAAAATCTTATGTATGATCAGGTTCCCTTGATGCATTTTGAAGTTCTTGTCTTTTTGTTTTTTTTCCACTCCGTTATGGCAAGATTGAAACTTGTTTATGAATTATTATAAACATTTAATAATTTATTTTTCAAATTAAAAAGAAAAACAACTAAAACTATGTTCTTGTGTCATCTTTGCAATTTTCTTGATGGCTTCTGGAACGAGATTTCAGAGACTTCAACTGTACTTCCAGGTAACTGAAGTTGATTTGTAGATGACGTGAACTGATGTAAACTTGTGTCATTGTTTGATAATATATTGTTAATTATAAAAAAAATATCTAACATTTGGTCTGTTTCCACAGTAAATTGCACAAAGTTGTATACTTCTCGAATTTGCTTGACCTTGTATGATAAAAATGAAAAAACCAAAAAGCTGAGATATGACTTGTACATCATTTAACTGAACTTGAGTGGGAGGGCAAACAGTTTCCAAGTTTTAGACATGACTTTGAAGATTTTGGATTATCATATCATTATCAAATTCAAAGAAGCCTATGATTTTGGGTTATTTATATAGTCTATTGTTAATCCAACATTTATCAGTTAAAGTCTTGTGGATATGTGGAATTAAAGTATGTAATATATTAGAATAGCAAATCTTCTAAAGTGAATGAGATGAAAATCAACATTCAAGTTTTTAACTTCAAGAATTGAAATCAATCCATCAATCACAATCCACAGACGAAATCAATGATAATGAGAGTCGAACACAATCCTCAAGTCATGATAAAGACTCGAATTCAATCCATCAGTCAATCCACAAACGAAATCAATCACAATGAGGGTGTTGTTAAAATCGACCGGATTATAGCAGGTTCGCAGCTAAATAGGACTGAGAAGAATAGTAATGAACACACAGATTTTACGTAGAAAACTCCCAAATTAGGATAAAAATCACGAACAAAGATAGAAGACGTTTACTACTGAGAAAAACTGGAGAGTTACAAGAAAAAACTAGACAAAAAATATACATAATATTTTTGTATCTGTCTTTCTCCCTCTTTTCTCTCACGTCACTTTCTCTCTTTTTCTTCTTCTGTTTGCTTGCTTCTTCTCTTCATGCTACCCCTGCTTTTTTATAAGCATGAGTGTCTTGGCTTTGTTAGGCATGGTAGACACCGAATTGTTGACAGCCAACAATTGTTGACTGTTAACAATTATAGCCGCTATTGTTGACAATTCTCCCATTTGAAAATTTGATTGATTGTCAATCAGATATTTACACTATTCTTTCTACCTTGCCGCTTTATGTTGCTTACGTCTTTGTCAGGCTACACGAGGATCGACATCATATAAACTTGTCACTATTGATTGCTTTTGTCATAAAATCTGTTATATTATCCATTGTATGACTTTTTTGTATGTCCATCGTTCCTTCTTTCACTTTCTCACGAACGAAGTGATACTGAACTCGGATTTGTTTTGTCTTTGAATAAAATGTTGGATTCTTGGTAAGATGCAAAGCACTCTGACTGTCACAATATAGAGTAATATTCTCTTGTTTATTCCCAAGTTCTTCCAACAACATCTTCAACTATACTGCTTCTTTTCTTGCTTGTGTAGCTGCTACATATTCTGCTTCTGTTGTTGACGTAGCCACAACTGACTGCAGTTTTGAAACCCAGCTCACAACTCCTTTAGCTAGCGTAAACACATATCCTGGAGTGGATTTACTTTTATCAAGATCACCTGCATAACTAACATCAACATATCCTTTGACTGTAAAATTTGATCCTCCATAACATAATGCAACATCTGAGGTTCCTTTGATATATTTGAGAATCCTCTTAACGGTATTCCAATGCTCTCGACCAGGATTTGCCATGTATCTACTAACTACTCCCACTGCATGTGCAATGTCTGGTCTTGTACAAATTATAGCGAACATTAAGCTCCCCACTGCTGATGCATACGGTACTCAAGACATTTCCATCCTCTCTTTTTCATTGATGGGATTCATACTTGGGGATAACTTGAAATTAACAGGAAGAGGGGTATAAATTGACTTACGATCTTGTATGTTGAATCGCTGCAAGATCTTCTTCAAATAATTCTTCTGAGAAAGTCAAATCTTCCTATTATTTCTGTCTCAATAAATTTGCATCCCTAGAATCTTGTTTGTTGGTCCCAATTCCTTCATTTCAAATTCCCTAGCCAACTGTGCCTTCAATTCTTTGATACGATCATTATTGGGGCCTGTTACCAACATGTCATCAACATACAACAGTAAGACTATAAGATCATCTTTTTCAAACCTCTTGAAATATGCACAAGGGTCTGCATTCAGTCTGCTGTATCTAAGGCTCATGATGAGGGAATCAAATCTCTTATACCAACACCTCGACGCCTGCTTTAAACCATATAGATATTTGTTCAACCTGCAAACCAAGTTCTCTTTCCCTTTTTCTTCAAAACCTTCTAGTTGAAGCATATAAATTTATTTTTCAAGATCTCCATGAAGAAATGCAGTTTTCACATCTAACTGCTCAAGATGCAAGTCATATATAGCACACATTGCCAGAACTACTCGAATTGTAGTGACTTGAACCAGAGGAGAAAATATTTCATTAAAATCAAACCTTCTTTTTGAGCGTATCCTTTTACCACTAGTCTAGCACGATATTGTTCCACTTGATCATCACCACTTTGCTTGATCTTGTAAACCCATTTATTGCCAATAGGTCTTCTTCCTTGTGGTAATGATACCGGATCCTATGTCTTATTCTTATGCAGAGTTTCAATTTCTTCCTGCACTGCTGCCATCCACTGAGATACATCTGAACTAATCATTACTTCTTGAAGAGTTGATGGCTCTCCATCCTCAATTAAAAGACAATATGCAATATTGCTCTCCATAATATAATCTGAGTGCCAACTTGGTGCTCTTCTTATGCAAGTTGGTCTTCGAGTATCTAGAACATCATATTCAACTGGTTCTTGCTCCTCGTGCTCTGGTACAGCTTCCGAAGAATCATTTTGACCAACTTCCCTATCCACTTGTACTGTTGTAGTTTCTGGATTCTCTTATACAGTGCCAACATTTTCTGCTTGCTCTTGATCCTTATCTTCTATGAAGATAACATCCCTGCTGATAACAATCTTGTGGGTAGTGGGATCCCACAGACGATACCACTTCACACCTTCGGCGTACCTTAAGAAAATGCATCTTTTGGATTTTGGATCCAACTTTGTAGTTTCTTGAGCATTGAACATCACATAGGCCGAACTTTCAAATATATGAAAGTTGGAATAATCCGCTAGTTTACTAGTCCACTTCTCCATCGGTGTCTTCAACTCAATTGCAGTTGATGGAGCTTAATTCACCACATAACAGGCAGTATTGATTGCTTCTGCCCAGAATTTTTTATATAAGCTTGCAGTTCTCAACATCGCTCTGGTTCTTTCCAATAGAGTTTTGTTCATCCACTCTGCTACTCCATTTTGTTGAGAAGTGTATGCTGTAATGAACTGTCTTTTGATGCCTTCTTGCTTGCAAAATTCATCAAATTCTTTCCTAGTATATTTGCCTCCATTATCTAAGCGCAAACACTTGATCTTCTTACCAGATTCGAGTTCCACTCGCGTTTTGTAAGATTTGAAAGTTGGAAACACATCTGTCTTCCTCTTGATAGGAAACACCCAACATCTCCTCAAATAATCATCAATGAAGGATACAAAGAAATTTGCTCCTCCTAGGGATATAACTGGTGTTTGCCATACATCAGAGTGAATCAAGTCGAGAATTTGTTTGCTTCTAAACTTTGATGTGTTAAACTTCAATCGATGTTGCTTACTCACAATGCAATGCTCACAGAACGGTAGTGTTACCTTTGTGAGACCTGGAAGTAGATTCTTCTCTGCAAGTATCTTCATTCCTTGTTTTGACATATGTCCAAGCTTTTTATGTCACATCATTGTAGATTTATGGTTTGGACTAGTCACCGTAACGGATACTTCTCTTTCTTACAAAGTTACTCCCTTCAGCATGTATAGATTTGCAACAATCTTCTTTACTTTCATAAATACTAACGCTCCTTTAATTGCTTTCATGATCTTGTTTTGAATCTCAAATCTAAAACCTAGATCATCCAGTTGTCCTACAGACAATAAATTCTTCTTCAGAACCTCCATATGTCGCACTTTTTCAATAGTCTGAGTTGTCCCATCATACATTTTTAACTTGACGGTGCCGATACCAACGATCTTTAGAGCTTGATCATTACAGCTGTACATAGATCCCTCAGAGACAGATTCATACTGATGGAACCATTCTCTTCGAGAGGTCATATGAAATGTAGTTGCTAAATTGAGAAGCCATACATTAACAAATCTTCTCTTACTTCCAACATCATTGCTGCTTCACAGACCATCGCACCTCCATCATCTGAAATATTTGCTGCATTTCCTTGAGGAATAAAATCTTTCTTATTCAGATTCCAGCAATCCTTTTGTAGGTGTCATTTCTTGCCACAATTGTAGCACTTGAAATTCTTCTTTCTCCTGGATTTTGATTTACCATGACTATGACTCCCACTTGAGCCACGTTCCATTGATCTTCCTCTCGTCATCACCAAGGCCTCCTTTTGTTGTGAAGTTGTCAGCCTATCTTCCTTACTTTTGCGCCGACACTCTTCTTCCAGAATAGCAGCTGTAATATTGTCAAAGACTAGAGTGTCTGTGTTGTTGGTTAAATTGATGATTAGTTGATCATACGAATTTGGTAAACTTTGAAGTAGAAGTTTCGCACGTTCACTTATCTCTATTGTATGCCCCAATGATGTGAGTTGAAAAAATATAATATTTAAAGTATTTAAGTGCTCCATCACCGAAGTGGATTCCGCCATGCGTAAAATATATAGTTTCCTCTTCATAAAAATTTTATTGTAGAGTGATTTGACCTCGTACAATTTTGTGAGGTAATCTCATATTTCCTACGCAGTCTTCTTTTCCTCTATGCTGGATAATACTCCATCAGCTAATGCTAGGTGAAGATTAGCTACAGCATTCCTATCCATCTCGTTCTATTTTTCATCCGTGACTCCAACTGGCCGTTCATTAATGGCCGTCAGACAATTATCTTTCCTTAAGATTGTCTTTATCTTCAACTTCCTCAATGAGAAATTACTCCCATTGAACTTCTCAATCTCAAATTTTGCTGCCATTGCTTCTATTACGAACATAATTTAGCTCCCACTATTTCACGTAAATAATACCATATATATGAATAGTATTGTATACGTGAATAGTAACATATACGTGAATAGTGCCGTATGTATAAATAGTATCATACGCGTGAATAGTACTGTATACTTGAATTACAGTAACTACATAGTTTAATGCAAAATTAAATGAATGAACAGTTGTCACATTTGAGGTTACTATTCATCAACTTTTATTGTGCTCGTCGAAACTCCGAATGGATTACCCCAAAAAATTCGTCGTAATTTTTTGACCTCGCTCTGATATCACTTGTTGTGAAAATCGACCAGATTAGAACAAGTTCGCAGCTAAATAGGACTGAGAAGAATAGTAATAAACACACAAATTTTACATGAAAGACTTCCAACTTAGGATAAAAACTCCAGGCAAAAATAGAAAACGTTTACCACTGAAAAATGGGAGAATTAAAAAAAAAATAGACAAAAAAAATACATAATATTTTTTGTATCTCACATGCTTTTTCTATTCTCTCACCTCACTTTCTCTCGTTTTCCTCTCTTAATACTATTCCAACCTTTTTATAAACAAGAGTGCCTGACTTTATTAGGCATGATAGACACCCAATTATTTCCGGCCAACAATTGTTGACTGATTGTATTGTTGACTGTCAACAATACAATCAGTCAACAATTGTAGCTGCTATTGTTGACAGAGGGTTGATCACAACCCTCAAGTCAAGCCGAAGACTTTTGGTGCGCCCACCTGATTAATCACACTTGTCTCCAAGTTTGTGACTTCTCACTTACTTGCTACGTGTTGAATTGGTTTGGTCCACACGTAATCCATTCAGCGACTACACTGTATAGGGAGCTACAACTTGGTGTGAGTGTTGGTTTAAGAAATACTTCCTTAAACTTTCACTTATCAACAATGGCGAACCGAGGAAACCAAGTTTCTCTGGAAGTTATCTTGCTTGCTTCCCTGCTAGTATATTTTCATAAACCAACCTCAGGTTTCAACTCAGAAGCTGAAGCCCTCCTGAAATGGAAAAGTAGCATCGGAGACCGGGAAATTCTTCGTTCTTGGGTCTCACCAAGCTCCAATTCTAACGTAACAAGTCCATGCAAATGGCGAGGAATTACATGCAACGATGCAGGGAGTGTAACTGTAATAAACCTGGCTTACACAGG
>JANZLD010000039.1:93379-110149 GCA_026413575.1 Erythroxylum carthagenense | reverse complement strand
AATATGTGCTTTGTTTGGGCAAGAGAGGAACGTTTCGTTAGTCACGTGCACGTCGACATATAGCCTTCTCCCGGCTGTCCGCTTGAGGCCACGAGATCCTGAAAAATCGGACTCGTTTTGTTCACGGTATAAACTTCGGTTTAACTGTTTTGTTCCACATAACTCTCGAGCCATTTATTTTTGCATTGTATCTTTGAATTATCAATTATGTTGCATAAATTGAGTGTTTTGTATTGATGGTTAAATGGATATGCTGTGCTGAGGTGATGATATTTAATTATGAGTTTTGAGTTCGAATTGCAAATTTGACTGAGAAGTTGAGAACGAAGCATTTTTATGAATTCATTATGATTTTTATATGGCAAATGAACATGTCAACGGTTTTGCTTATTCTTCATTATAAACTTGTTACCCACGAGCTTTAAGCTCACCCCCTACTCTCCTTCCCCTATTCAGGTGATTAGGAAGAGATCAGGTGATCAAGAGTATAAGGATATTAATACAAAATCTGCATATCTTGGAATTTCAGTTAATTCTGTAAAATACAAGAATTTGTCACTTTTCAAGGAGTATTAATTCATGCAACTTTTGTGTTTTTGAGATTTTGGATTATTGTTGTATTGTGGCTTGGAATGCCATTAGGGTTTGTAAAATGTTATTCTTTTGATGTTAATCAATTATGTATGGATGATGTTGAGTGGGAATATGAAATTGCATATGGATAACGTGGAATTGAAATTAAAGTATACTTGAGGAAGTTATCGATTTGAGATGATAAATCATGAATACGAATTATTGTCATACATATTTATAAGTGAGAAGTGTTATGGAAAAAGGAACATAGAAATGGTATGAGACTTTAAGCTTCATGATTTCTTTAGATTACGCCAACGTTTATGGTTCACGGGTTGGACTCCGGAAATGGGGCCCAACAAATCTAATTACATCGTATGGGTTTGGAGATTTTATAGTATACAATGAAGTTGTATTAGAGATTTGTATAAGATCTAATGCAGCATTATAAAGTAATTTCATATGTATGGAGACAATTAAAGTTTTATGAGTTGGCTATTCGATATATGATTTAGAGCTGCTATAGTAATGATTGTTTTAAAAGTTTCGAGACAGTATATGTATAGGAACATCTTGGATATATATATATACATGTACAGATTATTAAAGTTTGAGGTAATTATTGAGTTAAGCTAACTGAATATGAGACTGAGACAGTGAATAGAAGTACTGAAAGACTATGATTGTACAAATGAGTATTTCCCAATAAAGTTAGCGTTGTATCTGATACAGTAAGTAGAAATCCCAATAGTAGTGAAGCGTGAATTCAAATATTGAGGTTATCAGATCTAGTGCAAAAGGAGCAAAGAATGTGGAGTTGAATTTTTGGGTAAATTAAAGTGCTATTTGCTATGGAATTGAAGATTAGTATCATATGGAAGGATTAACCAAGCCTAGATTGAGGATTCAGAAATTGTGAATCTTATTGAGAGATTGAAAACAAATCTAAATTTTAGGTTCGAATAGGAAGAATGACACTTTGTGATTGAAATAAGAAGTATGTGTATCGATGAAGATGATTGAGCAAAGAGATTGTTAGAAAAGTGCAAATGGTAACATAAGTTATACATCTTAGTAGGAATACGCTGGAACATCATTTAGCGACTAAGAATGTAGAATCAAGTGACTGAATGTTTGAATTGCCAATAGTCTTAACTATCAGAGATATGCTTAAGGCTTATAATTTGAAGTTCTTAGGAACAAGAGATCAATATATAGTTCTATTTGACCTTAAGTATCACAATCATTGTCATAGTGATTTCATTAGAATACTGCATAAGGAGTTAGATGATAGAAAGAGTCGTTCGCTTTTATATTGTAATGATTAAGGCTCCAAAATGGTTGAAGGCTAGAGTTGATGGAGATGTTACTAATAGGTGAAATTGATCAATATTAGAACTTAAGTGATTCAAGAAGGATGAATGAATTAGATGGATCAACACCAAGGGTATAGAATATAGTGAGATAGACATAAGTTAAGTGTATTAACACTACACTGATGTGAATTATTAAGTGAAAGTTAAATTTATCTCTGAGGGTATCACTGTGTCAAGGTGTGCTCAGGTTAGGAAAAAGGATTAGTTAAGCATGACATAAATAGGTCTGTATCAAATAATTATGAGAAGTGCCATTGATGAAAGATGTCTTAGATTCGTAATGTGATATACGTGAGTATGATAAGAATATTGATATGATACGATATTGGTGTTATTGACACAAGAAGTGGAAAATTGTGAGTAATCTAAAATATATTGAGGAAATAGATAAGATAGGACATTTGAATAAGTCATAGAGGGGGCCCATTTGACCTCAATTAGAAGTCCAACCCTGATGAGGATTGTTTACGTACCTCTCCATATTGCTCAAGTAAAAAGGGACTCATATGTAAGAGGTAGTGTTGAGAATACCCATATATGAGTGTCATACATCGAAGAAAAAGAAGAAAGAATGTTGGCCCCAAATTTTTTTTCTTGATGAATAAGCATGATTTAACCAATTTTGAGGTTTTGATAGATTAACCATTTTGTAATTATTTAATTATGTCAAAGTTAGTAGGATTTATTGAATGGGTAACAAATAATCCCAAAAAGAGGGAGATCGTTAAAATATAGGTGATAATATCTTATTATTTAATTTTGGACATTATTTGATAATTGAACCTAGTTGTGTTTATGTGAGGCTTTTCCTAGATAAGTTTGATAAAGTTTAAAATTCTAATTAAGATGAGATTTAAATGGATAGTCTATTTTTGGATAATGACTATCTAAGGAAGCAAATTTTTGGAAAATTGACTTGATTATGGCTGCTGAATTGTGGCTAAAATTTGGGTGAGATATGGGTTGTAGTGTTAGTTTTCGTATAACTTTTGACAGTTATGATTTTAGGGGTTATTTTGATGATTTTCGGCAACAAATTTGGAGTGGATATTATCTTGTGTGTTGCTGAATTTTCGAATGATGGGATCATGTGGTTTTGGGGTTGAGTTTTTTGTTGTGTGTGTTTTTTTTCATCTGTAAACGAAAATTAAGGATGATCTTGCATTATATTTGTGGCTGATTTTTGTGAGATATGACTTTGATTGGGTGTTGCAACTATCTATCAAGGTCTCACAACCTTGTTGTTAGTTTTCATCGCGGAATATATTTCTTTTTCTACAACTGCACATTCTTCTGTTTTTGAATAATCAATGAGGGCTGTAATGTGTTGTTGATTATGTTGATTTTGGTAGCTGAGTATTCTCCATCTTTGCATGACAACAGAGGGCTGTGTGATTGTTGATTTTATGTGATTTTGTCAGTTGTGTTTTCTTTTGTTTTTGAATGTCTATTGAGAGCAATTGGGAACCTGATTTTTCTGAGTTTTATGTGAATCTTTCGTGGCTATTGATTGCCGATGGAGTGTTAATTGTGTACCGATCTTTTGTGATTTGTGATGTACAAAAACTTTAGATGTTTTCGTGATTATAGTAGCTACTATTCTTGATCATTTGGGTGATTTTTGTTGGGTTGATTGGGAGTTGATCGTGTGTGTTTTTGGTAGTTGTCGATAGTGGTGGTGTGCTGCGTAAATTCCAACAAGCGTTGTGGATTTTGTAGCTCCGTTGTTTGCAACATTTCGGTGAAGAAACGTTCATTTTGATGGTGATTTTTCCAGATTGGGGAGTTGGGTTTTTTGTTTATTGTGACGAAATTTTTGGGCTATCAATGATATTGGTTTTTGTGTAAAAAACTTCCAACAATTTTGGTGTTTTTGCAACTTGATAATTTGTAACGTTTTTGGTAGAAAGACACTTGTTTCGTTGGTGACTTTTCAGCTGCTGTGCGTAGGATGTTCCAGTGACAATATTGAAGCTTCGCAACTGATTCTTTTGATAGACAACTTCTCATTCTTTCGTTGACAAAGCTATATTATTAGAGAAGTTATTTTTTCTTTATCAAGTATCTTTGTTTATGTTCATTATTATTTCAATCACTTTAAGTTAATTTATTTTTATTCTTTATTATGAAATACTATTGAAAAAATTCTCTGTTGAGATTAGTACGAGGCCGTTGTAATATTAAGTATGATTTACTTTCACGAATAATGAAGATGAAAGATAGTATTAAGGATTGAGCGAGTTAGCTCTGTAATATCTTAAATAAAACTATTGTTGTATCATAGGAGAAAATAATTAAACTGTATGAGAGACCCGCAAATATAGGCAAAATATGTCGAATTATGTTATCAAGTCTCTAATGCTAATTTGCTTATTTTATGTTTAACTTTTATATTTTCGTTTGTGCTAAAAATAACTACCGATGAACCAGGATTTTTATGAAATGCAATATATATTGAAAAGAAATATTGAATCTCATGTCAATATATTTATATTCAATTAATTACAATAATCAAAATGGTTTTCTTCCCGAAAGATTGTCTGGTGCTTCTTATTATCATATTCTTGTCGCACATGGATCCAGCTCAGCCACGTTGACAACACTCAACAGTACGGCCTCAGTTTGCCAGTTTTTACGCATTTTGTCGAGGCTGAGAAAAAGATCAGCGCAAAGTTTCCATCTTTACAAGTTGAACACTCATTTTCATTACAACAAACGTTTCCCTCATGTTTTCATCCGTGAAAAGAGAGCAAATTTTCTGTATTTCCTTTGGTTTATATAGATTAGCATTCTGAAGAAGCAAGATAACAGAGATGGAGATAGCCCATTTCTTCAACTTGTCACTACTATCATTCTTCGTTTTGCTTGCCCTGAAATTCACCATCAATAAACTTTCAAGCCCCCAAAAACTGCCACCGAGTCCACCCGCTCGACCCATTATAGGTCATCTCCACCTGTTAAGACAACCGGTTCATCGATCTTTGCATGAACTTTCTACAAAGTACGGTGAGATATTATTCCTTAGATACGGAAGTCGTAAGGTACTCTTGGTCTCCTCCATATCCGCGGCTGAAGAGTGCTTTACTAAACATGACTTGGTTTTTGCAAACCGCCCTCAAACTCTCGCTGGAAAACATCTCAATTACAACTCTACAACTATGGGGTTCTCCTCCTACGGTGACCATTGGCGTAACCTTAGACGCCTCACAACCGTGGAGCTTTTCTCTACTAGTCGTCTAGGAATGCTCTCAGGAATCAGAACAGAGGAGGTGCGGTTGTTGCTGAAGCAATTATTTGGGGACTGCTTGATAAACGGGACGACTAGGGTTGATATGACATCGCAGTTGACGGAGCTTGTATTCAATATTGTGATGAGGACAATTGCTGGGAAGCGGTACTATGGAGTGGAAGCAAATAATGAAGAGGCAAGAGAGTTTCAGGATATTATAAGAGACATGGAGTCGCTTCGTGGAAGCTCTAATCTTAGCGATTATTTTGCAGTGCTTCGATGGGTGGATTATGGAGGAGTTGAGAAGAGAATGAAAGCACTGATGAAGAAGATGGATAGGTTCTTACAGGACCTCGTTGAAGAGCATAGGAGAAAGAAGAGTGTTTCACCTTCCACCAAGCAAGAAAAATGTTTAACTTTGATTGATGTTATGTTGTCGTTGAAAGAGACAGAACCGGGATTCTACACCGATCAAACCATCAAAGGTGTTATACAGGTAAGAAACAGAAGTTTTCTTTATCTGAAGATCCTTTATTATCAAATTAGCTTAAGGAATACGATGTGATTATTGACAGACGACGTTGACTGCTGGTACTCAAACTTCAGTAGCTACAATGGAGTGGGCAATGTCACTACTTCTCAACAATCCAGAGGCTTTACAAAAGGCCTTTGATGAGATCAAGGATGTCATTGGACAGAACCGGTTGTTGGATGAACAAGATTTGCCAAAGCTAAATTTCCTGCAGAACATAATTAATGAAACATTTCGGCTCTTCCCACCTGCGCCACTTCTGCTGCCTCATGAATCCTCTGAAGATAGTACGGTTAGTGGGTTTTTTGTGCCCAAAGGCACAATGTTGTTGGTCAATACTTGGAGCATGAACAGAGATCCCAAGCAATGGGAGGCACCAGAAAATTTTTTTCCAGAAAGATTTGACGGTGTAGAAGGTACAGGGTACAAATTACTGCCATTTGGTGCTGGAAGAAGAGCTTGTCCTGGGGCTGGTCTAGCCAAGCGAGTGATAGGCCTAACACTAGGCTTATTGATTCAGTGTTTCGAGTGGGAAAGGGTAAGCAAAGTGAAGATTGACATGACAGAGGGAACTGGGCTCACAATGCCTAGGGCTCGACGATTGGAGGCTGTATGCAGACTTCGCAATGACATGATCAAGGTTCTTTCTACTTTGTGAGGAGTGTGGAGAGTTTCTTTGGTGTAGCTGTCAGGCTCAGGAGATTACGCAACTGAAAATCTGGTAGAGGGCTTAGAGCTCTGTTTAGTGCCCTATTAACTAGCCAAGAGTTGTGAGAAAGGAAGAGGTTACTAAGAAGAAAGATAAGAGTTATGTGCCAGGAGAGAGTGGCCTTTGTTGTATCGTCTATCATATTTGGAACAATCTCGACAGTTACAGTTATATTTTCTAAATTGTTTCACAATAGTCTACCAGAAATTTCAGTACCTACAATCTGACTTTGGTTAGTGAATGACTTTGACCATAGTGTTGTTTTACAGAGTTTAGGGTCATAGCTTCCTGTGTGCTCTTCGGGTCTCCCTTTGTAAATTTATGTCGCAGAAAAAACAGTCAAGCAACGTCAGTGCATCACGAGAAGACAAGCATATCATTCGGCCAGACAATGCAACAATGACATTGGATGTTGCGTTCGATTACAGATGACTGTATCAGAAATCCCTGTCAGGCTTTGGCTACTCAAACACTAGACGAAACTTGATTGCCAACTTATCATCTTTATCCCGTTGACAGTCCTCGAGCAAATAAAATGATTCGGGGCCTAATATGGGCAAATCTATGCAATATTCTACACCAGAGTTTCCGCCAAATTAATTTCCCGTGAACTTTAGTCATTTTGCTAATTATAAATAAAGCGAAATCTTATTACTTTAGGTGTTTGCATTGTTACTTCTGTTAGTCATACCCTGCCTTGAACCGATAGGGTCTTTTTTCTCTAACACAGCTAATACAAACTGAAGGTACAGATACACAGCTGTGTCCATGGAGTGGGAAGGTCGTTCATGCTCAATAATCCTCATATGCTAAAGACGGCCAGAGTAAGCAGGGCAAAGCGTGGTGGATAAGATCTACTGGTGGATGAATCGAGTCTTTCCAAGTTATAGCATCTACGTGTGCTCCCATCAGTACCATTACTAATATTGCTTATATCTTCCGATGATCATTTGTATCTGGAGGATGGATAACATACCACAAGGCACAACATTGCCAATGTTTAGACAATGCACAGAGATCCTAAGGTATGGCACGAACACAATAGTTGGGCCAGAAAGATTCAGACTTTGGATACTGAAACATATGGATTTGTTGCTAACTTTGGAAGAACTCATCACGGGGCTGTAATTGAACATCCTCCGGTTGTTTAACGGATCATTGTAAAGGTCATCCTAAGTCTGAATGAGAAGCTGAATTTCCTGAAACATTGGTATTTGCCATACCCTGTAACTTGTAAAGCCATACTACAATATCTTGGAAACCCTAGTCTGGTGATGTAGTTGAAGAATATTAAAGGGGTGATTCGTTTTAAAGCCTCTGTTAAATGATAAAATGATCCGGAGTTAGCAGATTATTGAAGATAGCCTTATTTTTCTGAAACTCTTGAAATCATATTTAATTCATTAAGGCCTTATTTTCTTCTTAAAAACTACTTTCCCTGTTTATTCCAATTAAATTGATTATATTCATAACTAACGTTAGTAATTTTGATGTTGCTTAAGCAAGTTTTGAAGTCATTGCATGGCTACCTTTTGCTCATGCCTCCTTGTGTTTTTTAAAGCATATAGGATACAATCAAAATCGCCAGGCAAGATCCAATGGCTGCTCAAATTTGTGTCTTTAAGTTCTAAATGTCTTCAAAGGGATATTCTTCGAAATGCAAGATTTACAACATAGATAAAGGTGATGCATAGTTTCTTCCTACTTTGGACTAGTTCTGCATATAGATAAATTGCCTAATCATATGAGGGAGCTAATCACCTCAATCTTTTCAAGATTATAAACCACAACAATTCTACCACTGTGGTGGTCTCTATGATTAGTAACAATTTTCCAGTTGATTTGAAAGAACCAAAGAATCTTAAAGCTATCATCTTTTAATTCAGTTTCCAAAAGTCCACCAACAATTGGCTTTATTATTTGTAGACAGTCATAAAGTACCTATTTTTTGTTGGGGTTGTTAAGGCCCTTTACATTCTAAGCTACTGTTGGTATTTAGAAGGGATTGAGGAGTATCTGGCTTTCTTTCTTTTTGTTTTCGTACCTGATATTCTCATGGTTGATGCAAAGCTTTTTGTCCCAATCCCCTAAGCTCTTTCTTCCTTCAAATTATCCTTTAAGCTCTCCTTTGTGATCTATAGAATTCCTTCAGATGAGCAATTTATATTTACTTGCATTTCCTTTAATTGCATTTGCTTTTTTGAGGTGGATCTTCTTGTTTGCTTATTATTTTGTCTTCATTGGTCCTTTTAGTACTGACTTCCAAATTGGAAATTAGGATATATAAAGAGTTTCTTTACCAAATTCATTTTAGTTTTTCGCTATCACCTTATGATTCTAAGGAGCAGCCTTCTTTCCGTTATCAGATTCAAAGATAGTTTGGGATGCTACCAAGTTATCACCCTTGTTATTGCCTCCCACTGATTCTACTTAATCACCCTTACAATTCTTCCCTCTTGGCTTCTATGTTGTTTTCTCTTTTGGATTTGGAGGCTTCTGTGATATGTAATAAGAACTTCATCCTCCTCTAGTTCTCTAGGATGTAAAACTCATTTAACCTCATCACCTTGATAGTCTCTAGAATTTCTTTTGAAATTTTCACCTTAATACACACCCTTGCATAACCAATTCTACTCAAGGTGGCAGTATTGCATTCTATGTAGATACATCTCCCCCAGTGAACTCACCAAATATCTTAGACCTAAAATGTTATAATATTCCAAAGGTATGCTATGAAAATGGGCCAAAATGGGATTACCTTTAGCTCAAAATTGGATTTAGAAATTGATTTCCTAAGGAGGCCACAGTAGCTTGGGTAGTTCGATGGAGGGCCCAATCGTAAGGATGTAGGTATGGACATTTCCTTGATCGCTACCTTAATGGTGTGTTACTCTGCTCAAATCAGGATCGACAAATTTGGACTGGCAATCATGCTGGGATCTTCACAACTCAATCAGCTCATGGAATTGGCAGAGAGAGGCAGGAGGAAGTAAGTTGGGCTGATTTGATGTGACATCAGGTTGTAAGTCCTAGAGCTGCGTTTTTAGTGTGGTTGGCAATCAAGAACAGGCTGAGAACGAAAGATAGATGGTTTGGTAGTTTTGATCCCATTTATGTGATGTGTACATTAGCTGTGGAGAGCCGAGACCACTTGTTTTTTGAATGTGAGTACTCTAAAGTGGTGTGGAGTCGCATTTTGCATTTGCTTGACAGAATTCAATCCTCCTATGAGTGGAGTGTGGTGTTGGTAGAGATTATTCGGGAAACTCGATCCGAGAGGTCAAATAGTCTCATTATCAGGATAGCCTTTCAATTGGTGCTTTACCACTTATGGTGGGAGAGAAATCCTGGGATCTATAAGCAGCAAGCAAGGCATAAATATGAGTTAGCGAATAGCATAGTGAATGTGATTAGAGAGGCTCTCATTGTCACCGGAAAACAGGAAGGTATTAGTCTGGAAATGAGACGACGATGGCATATGTAGAGTATGGGGTTGCTTTTGGGTTGTTAATAGGCAGTGAATTATAGTGATTGTACCATTTCTTTGTTCCTTTAATTAGGATTGTAAATTGTAGTTTTTTCAGTTTGAGCAATATATTTTTATTAAAATTTCAAAAAAAGAAAAAATCTACCAAGTGACATCCTAAGTTTCCATTGTTAAAGAAACATTAGTTTACTAAACACATGCCTATTACCCTGTTCCTAAGTGCATTAGATTCATTGGTAAACTTGAAGAGGAAGAAGTCTTCCTTACACTCAATAGTAGTTTTCTCATACTAAAGAGCTTTATTTTTTTATTTATCTAAGATTTCATCATATGGTAGGCAGGTCTTTAATTTGTTAGCTACCTTACCAAAATTTTTACCAATCTAGTTGCACCAAATTTTAAAATTTCTATAGGTGGAGCCATTATATTATTACCACCAACCTAGTCAAAGAAGTATCTAAGAGGAGGAGTCTCAAACAACTTGGGACTAAGTAATTTTTCATAATATTGGAAGGTCTAAAGTAGAGGAAGGAGCTAGAAGAGTCATTGAGGAAATGTTCGCAAACTAGTGACAAAAGGGAGGAGGTAAGCTAGAGCTAGAGGATGAAGCCATAGTACTAATGACATACGAAGGGAACTCAGTTGCATATCTAAGGTTGGCTTTGGCAAGGGAATTAGGGGAAACCTATGGAGGACCTAATCCAATTAAAGAGATAGTGGAGATAGGGCCTCTAGCTATAGTAGAGAGGAGTGGAGGTGCTTAGGCAGGAGTAATACTGCCTAATGTTTACTAGTAATAGTAACAAAAATTTAAAAGAGGTCATCAGAAAGGAAAAAGTTATTTGAAAAGGAAACAAGATATATGGATGATTTAGTAAGAAGGCAGAGGAAAACCTTTTAGAAACAGGACGATGAAAAGATGAGAAATTGTCTTTTTGATTCATACATGCTTATATCTAAGTATTAGACATTTAGTGTATTAGCAAACTTACGGTAGTTCATTTGCATAAGAAGAATGTGAAAAAAACACTTATCTTATAAGATAGTTGAGTGAAATTTATGAGAGAAGTTCACTAGATTTTTACATTCACTTTTGAATGAAGTTGTTATGTTAATTTTTCTTTGTATTTCCTTGCAAACCTCAATTATAAGATATTGTATTTACTTGAATCTTAATTGGGTATATATTTGTAAGTGTCATAAGTTTTTTGGTATCATAAGGAATGAATCTGCTGATACTTTATGAGGTTTTTTTTTACTTAGTGAGTATGTTTGCTCGAGAAAAAGCTATGTGAGGTGGATTTTATAGGAATGAAAACTAACGTATCTTTTCTCCTTATATTTAGTATTTTATTATTATTTTATGCTTAAATGTACTCATTATGCTTATAATTTGATTTTGAATACAATTAGGGGTGTTAAGTGCAAAATGAAGTTATTTAGATAATTTATGACATTTTTAGCACTTTAATCTAAAATGGGTATAAATCTCCTAAATAAATTTCAATTGAGATGATTTCAGATGTTTTGAACTTCTTAAAAAGAGCTCCAAAACATTATGCTTTGAGTTTTGAGAGATATTAGCTATATTCAGGTTAAAATCAAGCTTAAAGGGACAAGTATATGTGAGACACAGGTTGCAGATTAAGAGACAACCTACCACATGGGCTTATAGGAGGCTATATCGTAGAGCAAAGATCTAAGAAGAGATATGGTTTGAAATATGAGCATGTATCATCCTATAGTAGGTGTGTCTTAACCCTTGTGCAATTACAAAGACTTACAGTAAAATCCACGATCTTAAACATACCTATGCTTGAGCCCCTGCCCTTATCTAGATAAAAGTAAACAGATTCATAACCTGAAGTACGAATGTGCCTAAACCATCTCCTCTTAAAGAGCAAAAGAATTAATTTTTGTTAGTTTATCATATTATGTATTTTCTAAGGTTTAAAGGAGTAGTCATCTTTTCTTTTTCTTTTTCTTTTTTCTTCTTTGTTTCATCCATGGCCTTGTATAGCTAATTCTTTACATTTGGTCAAGGAAAGATGAAATATTAGGATGTACCAAATTGTACGATTTTATTTATGCTTCATTGTTCAATTTATATATTAAGTATTAATTTTTTCTATACTGTTCCTTTTCTGCTTATATTGTTTACTTACTGCGAAAGCCTACTAGTTTATTACTTGATTCAATCTATTGTTAAGTTAGATATTAAATCTATAATTGTTTAATTTCTTTAATCTCTTAAGCATATAGACTTTTATCAATTATGGTGTATATGATTCCTATATCTCAAGAACAACAATTGACTGATGGTATTTAATTGATTCTTTATATATCATTTAAAAATTTTCATAATTTTATTAAAGTGGTGATTATTTATTGCAATTAGGATTACGTATGAAGTTTCATATATATGGGTGAAATTTGATTTGTTGTTGTCGAGACAATGTTGTTTTTTTGTTGGTATTTTTGGTTTATTTGATGAATTTAAAACAATTTTATCAATTAGTTTATGAAAATCTAAATTTAATGATTTATTGCATAGTTCTATGTACCATTATTATTCTCTATATATTATAAGGTATAGTATATAGTATGAAACATGAATGTGTCTCTTCTCTTATTCCCACTTAGAGTATATATGATTGTATTTGAGTATCTAGTACCTTTAATTTCATTCTTTACATTTGATTTATGAATATGTTAATAATTTTAACCTTATGTATTATGTCTTGAGAATATTTCAAATTAACTATGGAATTAATTATTAAATCAAGAAAATGAATCTACATATAAATGAAATTATAGGTTTAATTTCATAAAATTCTTGCCAGATTTTGCTAATGAGAGATAAATAATGGGTTAACTTTAATATTTCATTTAAGCCAAATTTACATTTTCTATGAAATGAATTTAGGCACTTCATAAATTATTGTTAACTTTGATGTATTTGAACCATTATTCTATAAGGTTTTTGCAATAGAGAAAATCTCGAGACACTACTAATTTTTTGCAACTTTAACAAACGTTTTGATTGATTGGTTCAATTGTTAATTGTTTAAAGAATTGTAAACTTTGAATTTCATTTTATTAGGTCCAGACTTATATGCCTATGGAATTTGCTTGCTTAATGGATGTTTTTAATTTATGGAATTGTGAAACTAAGATATATTTTTATTTTCAATTAAAAAAACCTATGAAACTTAAGTTTGGACATTTCCTTTTAACTTAGAAAAAACAAGGGAGTTCACAATCATCGACAGTTAACCACCTTCTAAATAGGGACACTGTAACTCTACATCTTCCCATAATTTATCAGCGTTATTGATCTCTATAAATGTTATGACATATCTATTATTTGGGAAGAACATATGTAAATAGTTGGGTTTGCATGTTATCAAACAGTCTTAGATTTAGTAACAAATAATATAAGCAATATGCTATAAAACTATTGATAAAAATTATTTATGTATAACATACATCAAACTCCTTTAAACTTAAGCAAGTACAAGTTCTTAAGTAAATCGATCCATCATTCAATTTGAAACAGGAAAAAAAAACCTTGAAAATTTGCTTAAACAATCAAACACACTAATGAAAACTCTTCATCACGTATTCAATAATAAAGGATCATCAAAATATTATGCAACCAACTAATTGTGCCAATTCATAAGCTAGTTTAATTCACTTCATGATTCTTCAAACTTCAACCTAAATCATAGAAACTTAATTCCATGCATAAAATAAATATACATAAGGTACATAATTCAACTTTCAAACACATTCAAATCCTTTTTACTACTAAAATGTATTCTTAAATACGAGCAATAGAAGTTTATTTAAGATATCACCTAGTATTTTTCATGCACTTTATCATAAATACACCCAATTACTTAACTAGGTCATTATGTCAAATGGATGCTAGCACCACTTTTTAACTTTGAACTTTTTATTGGTACAAAACTAGGGGATTGAAATTTATTACGTTCATCTTTTCATATACCACTATCTATATATTTTCAGATAATAAAAGTGTTCAAAAGAAGTAACAATTACTTATTTATGTATATCTTACAAAAAGAATATCATACTATTCATTGGCTATTCATTCTTTAAGTTCATAAGAAAAATCATTCTCACTTATTTATCAACACTTGTAACTAGTCACATAAGCAATCCAATTTACTAAAAAGAATTTATAATGAATTATTTCCAATAGAGCACTTTTAAAGAAAAATAAATTTATGAAAATTGTTTCCTAATAGGAGGAAAAATGAAAGAATTGATAATCTTGAGTATACATCTTATAAATCCATAATCCATCTCCCTCAATTAAATTAATTATTATCCTAAATGTTTCCATCATGCAAAATAACAATAAAAATGAGAAGGGGGTAAAGGATATAAAAGACTTAAACTGCCATAAATTTTATGTCATTTAGTTAAGTTAAAATGTGTGTTGATTCCACAAGTGTATTATTGAAGTAATAAATAAAATATAGGAAGAAAATCCAGATAAAAAGGTAAGTCATAATGACGAGAAAATATAAAAATATGTATATACTTGATCAATAATATTCATATTCAATATAGTTAAACGAGTTTTGAGATATCTTTGAGGAATAAAAGATTATATGCTAACATATAAGGTTGAGAAACTAAATCTGGTTAGGTACATAAATTCTAATTTTGCTATATCCAAATCATAGAAAGTCGAAATCAAATTATATTTTTTTGTTAGTAGATGGTGTCATTTTATGAAAAAATGTCAAATGGACTCTTTTGCCCTCTTAGACTATACATGTAGAGTTTGTTGCATATTATGGGCCTATTTCATAAGAAAATTAGTTGGAATTTTTTATTTATGAGCTATTTATAGTGAATTTAATGGCTAGAGCCATTTGATTGTACTATGATATTCTTTTTACAGTGTTGTCCAATAACAATAATAAGAATATCATAAGGCTTAAGATTTTAAAGGCTAAATATTTGACTATAAAGGAACTTGTACAAAAAGGTAACATCATAATGAAGCACATTTTGAGTGAGCATATTTAGGCTAATCCTTTGAATAAAAGATTTCATCGATCCATTTTTTTAAAGATATCTCTATAATATGGGTATTTTGAAGTTTTTTAACATCGCTAATTAGCTAACATTATGTATCTACTTCAGATACATATTTGTTTTCATGTATTTTGACTGTATTGATTATATATATTTATGAGAATCATTTTATTCTTAATCATATATTTTTGCGTTATCATATTAGAAGTGAAATTATAAGGTTTATAACAATCTTAAGCAAATTACATGTTATTAGGCATATATACAGTTTAACATTGATCATACATCTCTTGTCATATCCAGATATGTCAAGATATTAAAAGGGTTATAAGACATGAGAGATATAAGCTTTTAATCTTATAAAGATTTTCTCTAATACAATTTGACATACAATGAGAGAAAACTTATTTCTTTGTTGTAATTTAGTATAAAGTTTTAAAAATTTGAGACAAACAAACAAAACATGATACATTATACATCATATGGGTACCATTATTGTTTATCGCACCTCATTTTTTCATTCATGTTAATAAATTTATTAGATATATATGACTATATTAGATTTGTGTTGTATAAGTTACAAGTTTCTAATACCTTTCAATATCTAAGATTTAAGGGGTGGGCCATAGACTTTTGTTATTTTGGGGTCAAATATTTTATAAAGGTTGATCAATTCATTATGCTTTTTATTCTTTTATCCTTTAGTATTTTTCTTTATTATAAATACGCTAATTAATGTTTGTTCAGGGAGAAAATGAAATTCTATTTATATTGGATATTTATCAATTACCATTTTCAAAAAATTAATGCTAAGAAAATCAATTTTTGATATGATATAATGATAATATAGTGACTCAATAAATAATCTAACTAAGTTCATGAAATCTAATGAAGCCCCTTATTAGTATGAGGCATGTTCTAATTAAGCCTATGATGGGGATGCCCAAAAAAATTACTATAAATTGTTAAATCTTTTGCTGATTGCTTTATACAATTTCTTTTAATCTATTAAGAGATTTGTTCATTAAGAAAGCTGCAAAAGGATCTTGTTGATATTGTTTTAGGCAATTTTTGTTGAAGATGATTACAACAATAGTGTTGTAGTAAGAATCCCGCTAAGATGTGATGTTTGAAAAGTTAGAAGTTTACAACCTTACTTTTAATTAGTAGAAATTGCAATTACTTATTTGAAAGAGGATGAATTTGCTCAATATCTTCAACAACTTTCTCAAACCAAAATAGACAATAAAATGAGTAGAGTATTTGCTTTATCTTTATTTAGACAAATTCATAATTTATCCAATACCAATCAATAGAGTTGGTATTATATTTAACAACAGATTGTGGATAACATTGTTGTGGTTAATTTTCTTGACCAATTGTTAGTCAATATTTCTACTAGTAGGTATTAGTACTATTTAGCTTATAGTTTGAGCGTGTGAAAAGCAGGCACTTTTGCGAATCAACATGAACCGAGCATCTTCAATAGGAGAATAGATCACCTGTCGAAGATAACACTGTCTTACTCCGTCCAAGAGTAAGACGACGTCATTTTCCCTAAAAATTTTCACGTTTGCGGCTTGACAGGGAAAAGGTGAAAGTAAACAAGCGAAGCCGAGAACAAAGCTGGCTTGTTTACTTGGAATCGTGCCAGGGAAGCCATATATCAAAATATTATATTTTCTTCTTCACCTTCAATTGGATGTACAAAGTTATTATTAATAATATGTTTATTATAATTCATAGACTTGATTAATTTTGTTGTTGATATTAAGTGTATACTTTTGT
>JANZLD010000039.1:63852-84567 GCA_026413575.1 Erythroxylum carthagenense | reverse complement strand
TTCTTATCAACAAATTGGTGTATCTTACATCAAATGAACCCTTCTATTTATAGTACATTTCAAACACCTAATACACACTCCATATGTGTTATTGTGTTAGGTAAAACCAAACCAATAACCACTTACTTCATTCTTGTGGTAGGTAAAACCAAACCAATAACAACCTACTTCATTCTTATGTTAGGTAAAACCAAACCAATCCATATGTACACTAATTATTAAATGATGCATCTACAATTAGTGGTACACCATATTATTTCTATCTTTTATAACACTTCCTATTTTTTCAGTATTTTCACTCACCCGAACATTTTACTATGCTCAAATGTGGCAAAAATAAGTTTTTTATAAACCCAAAATGTTGACTTTTAACAATCGAACTTGGCGTTATTTACATTATTTGGGCTTCATCTCTCGACTTCAACTTGGCTTTGTAAATACTAAATACGAACAAATAAGCTATAAGATCTGTAAGGTTATCTGTCGCTATTTCTCGCCGATACATACGAATTTCTCGATTCTACTAAGCTATGTCAGAATCCCAGACAACAACCGCACCGCCGCCGGACCAAGACTCACCTCCGGCGGGCCCAGTCCAACAAGAATTCAAGAAAACTCCTACCAGCGGCATTGCGCTGAGCATTTGGCCCCCTATTCATCGCACGCGAGACGCGGTGGTCGCGAGTCTAATTGAAACACTATCTACTCCCTCCGTCCTCTCCAAGCGATACGGCACCGTCCCCCCAGACGAAGCCTCCGCGGCCGGCCGCCGCATCGAAGAAGAGGCCTACGACGTCGCTAGCGCAGCTGCTCCGTCGGAAGACGACGGCCTCGATATCCTCCACCTCTACTCCAAGGAGATCAGCAAACGAATGCTTGATACTGTGAAGTCTCGTGTCGGGTCGAGTTCTGCTGCTGATAACAGTGCGTCGGAGACGTCGAGTCCCGCTGTAGCTACTGCGCCGACTACGGATGAGATTTCGACGTCCATTGAGACTGAAGCTTGATCTTTTTGAAGGACTTCTTAAGCTTCATGTGGTATGGTTCGGATTCAATTTTTAATGTTATTATGCTGAGATCTGATTGTAGTGAGTTATGGATCTTCCTAATGAGTATATGATAATAGTTTTGTAATGTTCTTGTCTAGGGTGTTTTGTGAGATGTTCGTTCCTTTTGGTTCTTACAACTGTCTCTAATTCCTTTAGTTGCTGGTCTACTTGATAATATTGATAAATTTCTGAAGGCAAAGTTTGGATTTTTAATTACCTTTGTTTATGCCATATCGTATCTGCAATGTCTGCATGTTTTCTAGGTGTCTGCTGGTCGATTTCTCATTCATGCTTCTTGCCTCGGTTTCGAGTTTTATGCCTCTGGACTTGAATGACCTTGGTTTTGAGTATCTTACGGCTGAGGCCCTCTGTAGATTGAGAAGTTTAGAAATTCACGAGTTTGAATGCATTCTTGAATGAAACCGTAAACAAGGGAGACTGACAGAAATATGGAGCTTGAAGTTCATTTATTGCTTTTGAAAATTTGATCATCAACCGCCTTCATTTATTATTTTTTGAAATTCCAATTAATGTGAGTTTGGTAATTGTCTCGTTGTTGACTAGTTTACTCACACATGTCTCTAGTGACGTAAGAAAGGGTTCAAGTGCATGAGAGATGAATTTCTATATGCAGCAGCTATGTAGCACGGACACGGCAGTGTCCCTGTGTCGGACACGTGTCCGTGTCAGACACCTACTGACACGCGATGGACACAACTCGGACACGTCTGAAGACCGCTTGGACATTGTTTAATGGAATATATGCTCTATAAAATATATGCTCCATGTTTTTTTAGAGGGATTTATAAAGTACCAAATATGTGTGAACTATTAAAGTGTTGCAAGTCTTGAAACACATCAATCAATCTATATTATATTATGAATTCTGAATTTTTTTCTTAATTTTAAATTTTATAATATATATGTATGCCGTGTCCGTGTCCACCAAATTTTAGAAGTTGGTATGTCCCCATGTCCGTGTCCGTGTCGTGTTGCGTGTCCGTGTCCGTGTCTGTGCTTCTTAGTACCTGGTGATTCTTATTAGATGAAGCGCATAAATGGTGTAACCAGGCCATAAATAGCTTCCTGTTTTGTTTGAAACGGAGGTGAATTCCATTTTGATACCTCCCGATTTGGACATTCACTAATCTAAACATTTTGAGAGGGAAAGCAGTTACTTTTACACTAGGGGATGACATCCTGAATCTAATTATGCCCTGGCTACCAATTGCTACTCGGTCTAATATTATCCTATGCTATAGCATAAAGTGTTAGCTGCATATTGTTTTGGATCTTAAGTTGCTAATTGTTTTCAATTTTAGATTCTGACAAATTTATCTAATTGATTTAGCTTATCACCTGCTGCTAAAGCCCTGTGTCACAAAGCTGGAGTTTTTGTGCTTGTATCATCTTAGTTTGTTTTTAATATCTCTTTTGAAGGATCTTGTATTAATTATTTTAGCAAATAATTTCCTTATTTAGCCTGTCATTTGTTATGTATACTCTGCCGAATGCATTCCAACCCATGGGTTCCAATCTTACACTATCTCATATGAATGGCTTCGTCTGGACTGTTTGGTTCTGCTTGGTCAATTGCATGGACTGTGTGTATAATGTTGTTATGCACTAGTAAAATTACATCTTCACTACGTGTCTGACAGCTTTGATTTGAGGATGACCGTGCATTACACCTATGTGTCTTACCTTGTAAAACTAGTTTGGTTACTTATGCTTATACTTCTATTTTGTTCTTTGCATATATGTTCTAGTTAATGTCACCAACTTTTCTTTCACGAGAATGCCTTTCTCAAGTGAGATTGTGTTGTGATATTTGGTGTTTTGAATATCCGAATATTTGCATTCTCAAGTCTGTATGCAGTTTGTGGTTAAAAGCATTGTTTTATTTGCCATAGCCGTTATCTTTTAGGCTCTTTGTCTAGTGGCTAAAGGTTTTACTTCTCGTTATTTCTGTATTAAGGAGATGGATTATTCTTCGTATTGTGCTTACAGACATTGGAATGAGTTGTTTGGGAATACAAAGCTCTCATGAACATCAAGGACTGCGGCGTTATCTTTCGACGAGACCAACTGTTTTTATGAAAAGCAAATATATATTTGTATCTTCAATGCTTTTAGCTAGATCTTCCCAAAGCATAAAAGCGGTTCTGTTTACAGATTAGCTCAGGAGTTTCATTACTTAACAGTATGTAGTGTATTTTGACGTCATGCCTTAAATAAATGGAAAAATTGGCGGACCAGCTGTTCCAGAGAGAGAGGGGACGATCGTGTTATAATGTTCATTGCCGCCCAATATAACGATCTTTTTGTTAATAGCATTGGTGTGGCGAATCACATCAACCAGTATACTTTTCATATGAATGATAGGTGGAATTTGAATTTCACATAAACAATCGTGTTATAATGTTCACAGGCAATTTTCAAATTCATGTAAAGAAAACGGGGACTGGAAATGTGACGGTTGCTGTCAGCCAATAGCTGATAATCCGTCAGAACAGATTCCAGTCTATGGAAACAGTTCAAGGGGTATCATGAATCTAGTACGACGTTTTTCCTGTCGTACCATATCAAAGCCATGATATGTTGCTAGCAACATTATATATCGTAACATTCTGTGCCACAGATTACATTTTACTCCTCAGGACCAAACAATACAGTCAGGTGCCGAATATGATCGTGTTCCAAATTGTATCTCAATTATGCATAATAGCTAGTTGACCTGTCTAATAGGTAAAGCGAGTTGAAAAGTATCACGAAGTTTCGTGAGGGATCCTTGGCACCTAGAACGAGCAGGGTACTACAAGTTGAGAGGTTGACAAGCAAGTCCATGGGGATTACTTGACCCAATGTCAATTAAACTTGTTTACCATTGCTTGTACTCTTTTGATTCTCTTTTTATTTTTTTGATATACATTAGATATCTCAACTTTTGCTGAACTAATCCTAAGCTCTTAAAATCTCATTCAAAGAGCCCTAGAGAAGGTAAATCTGGAATTCCAAAATTCCTCATGTTTTTACATAGCTTATACATTTCTGCATATAAGAAGTCATCACATATTTGATTGATCAGTTTGTTGATTGATCGTTGGCTCAGCATCAAGTTTCCAGCAGCCTCGGGTTCTTTAGTACTTCTAACTCTCACACTGTCGCTGGAAGCGAGACGTCCGTAATTGATCCGACCAAGGAGCATACCTAAGGGGCTAGAGGATTATCAACAGAGAAAATCTCCCTCTTCCCTCCTTTTTGGTGACTCGAACTTAAGATCTCTTGCAAAGGTGAGCCTTAAGTGAGAAGTTGAAACCAATCAGGCCTCCTACTTATCTCCTTTAATTCTTGCTTTTGACTGAAGTTGCAAGAAAAGGTGAACAGGCTCTAACAGTGAACATATAAGCAGCATTTATCTCTCTCATGAATGAACTAAACAATGAAACAATAAATATAATGCCTGTTAAAATAAGATGCCAGAGTAGAAAGAAAAGTGGATACCAAACATAAATATTTCTCATTTTATTTGCACTTAAGTTATATAAAATGTAAAATATTTGCCTATATATATATTATCATTCCTTACATTCAATCATAGGCTTCAAAACCTCTATTTATATTTTTTATTTTGCTTGATAACCTCCCTAGAAGTCAAATGGAAATCTAATTGGACTTATATAATTTAAACTCCAATAAGCCAGGAATTAATTTAATCTCATTAGAATTAATTCCAGCTTATTAACCAAATGTCATTCCACTAAAGACAATTAGTTGAATTCTTGAATTACTAAATATTATGAGAATTTATGTTTCTAATTAGATTTCCAATATGGGAAAATATTTTACATTTTATAGAACTTAAGTGCAAATAAAACGAGAAATATTTATGTTTGGTGTCCACTTTACTTCCTACTCTTTCATGGCATCTTATTTTAACAGGCATTATATTTATTGTATTATTGTAATATAGGGTTAATTTTTAAAAAAATTCAAATTTTATTAAATTTTGTAATTAGAGTTTGAAATTTAAATGTGATAATAAAATATAAGTTTTAAATGTTTTACAAAAATAATTTGTCCATCGATCTTTTGTTAATAGTGTTAGTGTGGTGAATCACATCAACCAATACATTTTTCACATGAATGATACGCAGGATGTAGGCTTGGGCCTGACAACCTAAGCCCTTCGCTTCTAACATAGATTTTCATTTTTCGCCAATTCAAGTCGCACCACAAGCTTATCGGTTCAGGTTGTTATTCAGATCTACCAAATTTTAAGACAAAATAATAACAAATCTTCCTCTTGGCTTAAATTCTCTTCTTCAACAAGAAAATCATTACTCTGTCTTGTACACAACCCTCGCAAGGGCATTACTCAGTACTGTACACACCAATCAAGTCTAGGCAATGCCCAAACTTTTTAGCTGGGACTCCCTTGGTCATCATATCAGCTGGATTATCATGTGTTGACACTTTCTTCACATCAACTACACCTTGTAATACAATACCCCGAACGAAATGATGCCTAACATCATTATGCTTTATATACTCATAGTACATCTGTTTTTTGGTAAGATGAATGGCACTCTGACTATCACAAAATACTAAAGTCTTATCCTAGACCAAACTAAGATCACTTACCAGACCCTGTAACCAAGCAGCTTCCTTCACTACTTCTGTAACAGCCATATATTCAGCCTATGTGGTAGACAATGCAACAATAGATTACAAAGTCGCCTTCTAGCTAATAGCACTTCCAGAAAGAGTAAAAACATAACCTGTCCACTATCTCCTCTTATCTAAGTCCCCTGCATAGTCTGAATCAATATAACCAACAATTGAACCGCATAACTTGGCCTTGTCAAAAGTCAAACCAATATTTATAGTACCCTTTAGATATCTCATAATGCATTTCACAGCCTGCCAATGTTTTTTTCAAGAAATGTCAAGTATCTACTCACAACATTGACCGCATGTGAAATATTAGGATGAGTGCAAACCATAGCGTACATAATACTATCCACAACACTCGAATATGGAGCACTCAACATCTGCTCCATCTCCTTATCTATCTTTGGCGAGAAGTTTGCAGACAATCTGAAATGGGAAGCAAACAGGACAAATATAGGCTTAACACCTGTCATATGAAGCCTCTAAAGGACTTTCTCAACATAGGACCATTGAGATAACAGAAGTTTCCCAACACTTCTATCCCGTGTTATTTTCATCAACAGAAGTTTCCCAACACTTCTATCCCGTGTTATTTTCATCCCTAAAATCTTCTTTGATGCACCCAAATCCTTCATCTCAAACTCTTCACCTAATTGCTTCTTCAACAAAACAATCTGTGACATGCTTTTAGCAGCAATAAGCATATCATCCACAGACAACAACAAATACACAAAAGAATCTTCCGTCACCTTCTTATGATACACACAACTATCATATGCACTTCGTGTAAAGCCATTATGAATCATGAAAGTATCAAACCTCTTATATCACTGCCTAGGGGACTATTTCAGACCATACAAGGATTTCTGAAGCAAACAAACATGATTTTTCATACCTGGAGCAACAAAAATTTCAAGTTGAATCGTATAAATCTACTCCTCTAACTCACTACGTAGGAATGCAGTTTTCACATCTAACTGCACAAGCTCTAAGTCGTGAAGAGCTACCATAGCTAAAAAGACCCTAATTGAAATGTGTTTCACGACTAGAGAGAACAATTTATTATAATCTATCCCCTTCCTCTGAGTAAGACCTTTAGCCACTAATCTTGCCTTGCATCTAGGTGCTTCAACCCCCGATTGCTCTTTTCCTTTTAAAAACCCATTTGCAACCTTCTACCTTCTGTCCCTCTGGTAATGAAACAAGTTTCCAAGTCTGATTCTTGTGAAGAGACTCAATTTCTTCACTCATATCACCAATCCATTGATTTGCATCTGAACTTGAAATAGCTTATTTATAGCTATTAGGCTCCTACACATCAACTATCTATGTAATTGACAAAGCAAAAGCCACAAGGTTTGCATATCCAATAAGATTTCCATCAGCTACATTTGCATACCTATGTGGTGGTCTGATTTGTCTCCTCTCTCTGCCTGTTGCAATGCTATACGGTTGTTGTTACTCAGGTGCATCAGGAAGATTAAGACCTTACACCCCTCTACTCTTAAATTACTGGACTGAGTTAGTGGAGTTTCAATCTCAAGCTCCATTCAATCTCTAACATTGTGATATGATCCTGCTATCGTCTTCTCCTTTTGACCATCCAGCAAGGCAGACTCATTGAATGTCACATCTCTGCTGATAATAAAAATTGGAGAATTTTGATCTGTGCATCACAACCAGTAACCTTTTACTCCAGATGCATATCCTAGAAATAAGTATTTCTTTGCCCTCAGTTCAAGCTTACCATCTTTTACGTAAACATATGTAGGACAACCAAATACTCTCAAATTAGAGTAATCAGTAGGTGAATCGGACCATACCTCAAAAGGAGTTTTGAATTCAATAGCTGTAGATGGAGTTCTGTTGACCAAATAGCAAGCTGTATTGATTGCTTCAGCCCAAAAATCTTTGCTCACACCTGAATATGAGAGCATGCTTCGTGCTCGGTCACAAAGTGTTTTGTTCATTCATTCTACAACACCATTATATTGTGGTGTGCCTACACAAGTGTGGTGTCTCACTATGCCATCCTTGTTGCAGAAGTTATTAAACTTGAAATTGCAAAATTCCAACCCCTTATAAGTCCGAAGACACTTCACTTTTCTTTTTATTTGCCTTTTAACCATCGTCTTCCACTTAACAAATGTTGGAAATGCCTCATTTTTGCTTTTCAGGAAATAAACCCACACTATTCTAGAGTAATCATCAATCAAAGTTATAAAGTACCTGGCACCACTCTTTAAAGGAATTCTATTTGGACCCCACAAATCTGAATGTATGTAATCAAGCTTATCCTTGGTCTTATACACTGCCTTCTTATTGAACTTCACCCTAGTTTGTTTACCAAACATACAATGCTCATAGAAGTCTAAGGCTTCATTGTTGTACTTGTCCAACAAATTTTACTTGCTAAAAGTAGACAATCCCTTGTCACTCATATGACCAAGATGTACATGCCACAGTTGAGACTGATTCTAATCACTGCTACCTGAAGCTATAATAGCTTCCCCTTTAACCACACTGCCTTGAAGCAAATACGGTCTGGATTCTAGCTTACCCTTCATAACTACTATAGAGCCTTTGCATACTTTAAGAGTTCCATTTTTTGAATGGAACTTGAACCCTTGATCATCCAGACTCGAAAGAGAAATCAGATTTCACTTTATCTGAGGAACATGCCAACACTCAATGCTTCTAACAACGCCATCAAACATTCTTAATCTGATTTAGCCAATCCCCTCTACTATTTTTCCAATTTTGCCAATTCCAACTATTTTGCCCTGCTGGTTGTCTCTAAAAGTTACTGATCCTCCTTACTTATTTTAGAGGTCTAGGAACATAGACCTTCTTCCCGTCATGTGTCGTGAGCATCCACTGTCCAAGTATCATTGGTGCTAGTTGCTTTTTCCAAGAAGGGAGGTCTACAGCCTTTGGGGTTAGACTTAAAATGATTCCTCAAATAATAAGAATATTGCTTCTTTTTCTTTCTGCTAGGAACAAAACTCTTATTATGACGAACATTACTATTAGTAAACCCTAAACCACTCTTATCTTTTGGATGTCTATATTTTCCAATCATATCATTCATCTTTTTAGTACTTTCAATAAATGTTGATAAATATGCTAAAAGACTATTAATCTTTTGTTTCAGTTGATTAATCTTCTCAAATCTATCTACAGTTACTTTCTTTTTCATATTGTCTACTTGTTTCTTAAGGCAGATGTTTTCTTTCTCTAACACTTTCGTGTTCTTCAAGCTTTCAACAAATTTCTTTTTCAGAATTCTATATTGCTTTAATATAGCATACAAATCTTCTAACAATTCTAAATATGCCTCTTGAAGATCATTAAAGTTAGAAGTTACCTCTTCGTTGTATTCTTTTTCAGCTACCAAGCATATATTTGCTTGTTCTAATGCTTCTGAATCGGAGTCAAATTTGGATGAGTCCAAATCTTCCCACATTGCCATCATGCTCTTTTTGTTTTCTTTACTTTTCTTCTGTTTTCTTTTGATCAATGGATATTCAGACTTGTAATGTCCTAGTTTGTTGCACTCATAGCAGATGATAGACGTTTTCTCATTCTTGGCTTCGTCTTTGCTATTCTTCTTAAAAGAAAAGTCTTTATTTTCTTTCGCTTTCTTTTTCCACATCCTCCTAATCCTTCTTGAAATGAAGGATACTTTATCATCATCTTTACTTGAATCTTGATCAGATTCATTGCCATCATCATTCTTGATTTCTTCAATCTTTAATACTTTTGAAAAAGTGCTTCTATTTTTCTAGTTCTTTTGATTTTTCTGACCAGTCTTTAATACGATAGACTTATCTCTTCTAGGTTTATCTTCTGCATCAAGCTCTACTTCATATATTTTCAGTGAATCAAGCAATTCATCTAGCTTCAGCTTGCTTAAGTCCTTGGCCTCTTGTATTGCTGTAACCTTAGGTCTCCATCTTTTAGGTAGACTTCTAAGAATCTTTTTGACATGATCTTGATTATCGTAGATTCTCCTATGAGCTTTAAGTCCATTAACAATTGTTTGAAATCATCCAAATATCTGATCAATAATCTCCTCATCTTTCATCTTGAACAGCTCATACTGATGAACAAAAATACTAATCTTAGACTCTTTCACTTGATTTGTATCTTCATGTGCAATAGCTAATGTATCCCACGTCTCCTTTGCCGATACATATCCATGAACCTTGTCATATTCACTTCTACTTAGGGCACAATTTAAAAAGAACTTGGCCTTTAAATTCAACTAAAATCGAGCTTTCTAATCGGCTGACCATTTATCATGAGAGATGATATTGCCTTCATCATTTGTTGGTATATATGGACCAATCTCGATGATATCCCAAAGATCAATATGTGTAGATTCTATTAAGAGTCGTGTCCTGCCCTTCCAATAATGATAATCCTCACCATTGAATGCAGGAGGTCTTGTGACCGAGGCACTTTCAACTATAAAAACATGTGATTCAACTATGAATTTTTGTCCTCACTTTGTGACAGTGTTCCTTGGAAACCTCGCTCTAATACCAACTGAAGTAAATCACTTGTTAATAAAAATCCGATAAAATATGTAAAATACACAAGGGGTTAAATTGTGTAATTTATTTCAAAAATATTAATCTTTTGGGACTTCTTGAATTTCTTTACAAAAATTCAAATAATTACTAAAATACTTTGCTAAAGTTGATGAGCAATGCAATCACAAGTAATATTATTTACTCGTTTAACAACAAGAAAATTAAAAGATAAGAGTTAGAGAATAGACACTGTGATTTTATACTAGTTTACCCCAAACCTTGGGCTACGTCCAGTCCTTAGAGTTAGTATGAGATTTCACTATACTCTTCCAACTTTACAAGTATTCTTTCTACACTTGTAGAGTCTCTTCAGGTCTCTTTCACAAAGTATTCTTTATCAGTTGTATGAGCCTCTCCAGGCTCTAGCCTTCCTTTCTCTCTCTAAGAAAAATATTTTTAAGTTTTAGTTTACAGATGTATTTGCTCACTTCTTTCGCACTTTGAATATAGAGTTTTTGCTAGTGTAAAAGCATTCGTTATTTTAGTCTTCGACTAGAACTAATATTTATAGCTTAAGTCTCCAACTGTCTTCTTGAAAACTGCTTCTTGAATCTTCTAGAAACGGTCATTAGTTGAGTCCTGTAACTAACTCCAACTAACTAACTGTCTAACGTTCTAGAATATCTTCCTTTTGTATCGTCTGGAATAATGCTTCTTCTTTTTACTACGTTTCGTTTGTTGTTGCATTTCGTCTGATGTTGCACTTCGTCTGGTGTAACGCTTCGTTTATTGCTACACTTCGTCTGGTATAGCGCTTCATCTAGTATAGCACTTCGTCTGGTGTTGACTGCGCACCTTTTAAGTTGACTAAGTGTTACTTACATTTTTCTACACATTTAATAAATTTATCAAAACAGTTCATACATTTCTAAGATTATTATTGTTTGATTGTCGTCAAAATTAATATAAATGAAGTCCTTTTGACTTAACAAATATGCCATGTCTACAGGAGCTGAACTTAAGACATACAATCTGGCAATCAACCAAGGAATGTGGCAAGGTCTAATGGATGAGGAGATAAAGGCTATAGAGGAGAATGGAACTTGGTTACTAGTTGATCTGCCTAATCTAGAAACCAAAGTAGTGGACTTGAAGTGGATTTATAAGGCAAAGCTAAATCTTGATGGATTTGTTAGTACAAGGCTAGATTAGTTATAAGAGGGTATAAGTAAGAATATGGAGTGGATTATACTGAAAAACCTATGCATCTTTAACAATGCTAGACATAGTGAGATTATTGTTGACATTGGGAGCAAACAATAGATGAAAAATGCATCAAATGAATGTGAAGAGTACCTTTCTCAATGAAATGTTAGATGAGGAAGTGTATCTAAAGCAATCCGAAAGATATGTGATAAGTGGATAAGAACAAAAGGTTTACGAGTTAGTGAAGGCTCTATATAGATTGAAACAAGCAAAGAGCCTGTTATTCAAGAATCAATAGCTACTTGATGCAGAATGGTTTTATGAGAAGAGTTGCGCTTTTGCTCTGATCGTTTGTTTTAAATAGAATGTCCGGCAAGCCTGACTTAAATTGCTAGCGTACTCTGGTTAGAATGCGCGAGAATAACTCGTATTTCCTCTTGGTCCAAGAAAAATAGTTTTTAAAAAAAACATAAACCCAGTCTCAGAGTTGGTGATTAGATACATGGATTCACTTCAGAAAGTAGAAGCCTACACTTCAAATGACAAAATATGTATTGGAAGCTTGTCATTAATTGTTTAACCCGTAGGAGTGACAAATTACATTTGTAAATGTATCATCTAAGAAGATCCTGTAAACTGCGGAAGCATATGGATGAAGAAGAAGATATTAAGAATCATGATGCAGCAACAATGAAATAAAAGAAAAAGAAAAGTCATGAAAGTCGGCGAGTTCTAATGACCAGTGCCTCTTTTGCTAGGTCCAGAAGCCAGCTTAAACAGCAGGCTTGTTACTGAAGAGTGACTGCTCGGGTTGGTAGATAAAACGGCAAATGAAATCGCACCAACTGATTCATCAGCTCCTTCTCCTTGCCGACATCCAGAAATATCAGCTCCACTCGTTGAACGAAGAGTCCTGCACTGGACAAGGCTGAGCTGCATCGAAACTAGCAGTAGCAATATTAACATAAAGCAAATACGCTTCATCATTGACCTTTCAATCTTGAATTGCAGGTTTTTCTGATTTGCTTCTGTCTTTTCTTTAGCTGTTTGTTGAAACTCCAGGGTTAATTTAGTGGTCGGTTGGCTGTTCTTGAGCTGCTAATGCAAATATTTATAATACAAATATGTTTGCTACGGAGGGTGAAATAAGGGTATGGAGACTTTGAACAGCCAACCGACCGTGTGTTGGCATATTTGACTTGGCATATTTAACCTTCCTTTTCCTTTTATATTTCTGCCTCCTATAATGTTGTTCCTGTGAAACAATTGAGACTTTGAACATATGTATGAAGTGCTGTTCCACTTTGACTTTGCGGAAGCTCGTGTACTCACATAAGTCGTCAACAAAAGGGCAAGAAGTTCATTACGACGATAGACAATATGCAAAGTCGCGACGTACAAGAAGTTTCATTTTGTGCATGGTTTCCCACGGTTTCTAATCCAAAGCACAAGCATTGTGTTTACATCTTTTTGACGCCTGCATGTTCTCATTTATATATACATATAAACATATCGTCGGAACCCATAATCGTTATTTGAGTAAAGAAAATTTGACAGCATCACTTAAAGGGATTTTCAAGAGTTCAGTTTGATTTTGCTAGTGACAAGGAAAAGGCCGTTTGTCCAACCCCCCTCCTCTTGCTACAAGACGGTACATAGCAGCAAATGTGACTATGTGAGCCATAGGTATGAGGGCCAACCACTATAGTTGTTCATAATATGAGCACAATTCATAAGCTAGTTACTATTAAGGCCTATAGCTACTAGCTATCAAGCAAAAATTATGGGTTCTGGTTCCACAACTAATATGTCAGAGAAAGCTTTACTTCCTGAACTTGGCAGTCGATGTAGGAACCTTTACAGAATATAAAAACTAGCTTAATTCTTAAAAGATGACGTATTTTCAAAGTCTGGCATATGCGCATGCTCAACACTTTGAACGATCCTTTTCAAATTACATGTGTACTTACTTGTACAGACGTGGCTGGCCACTTGTGGGAGAATCCTTGTGACATCCGTTTGATGACCATATAGTTGATTAGACGAGTACTTGGTGCGGATTTGGTGTGAAACTTGAGTGCAGAGCTAGCGAGCTTTGAAGATATCACTCGTACTAGCTAAAAGCCCAAAAGATATTACAAGTCCTAGACCTATTAGCATTTAATAGAACTTTCCTTATTTTAGAATAGCGTTATTTTTGGTTTTTTTATGTATTGTATTTAACACTCATAATTGGTTTATTATAAGGTTTTAAAAAGACCATTATAATAAGTTTAATTTTTAATGAAATCTGAATTTGGTAGGTGAAGATCATAAAATTCAAGTATTTATCTGATGAAGAGGTTTATATGAAGTTAGATATCATGGTTATATATAATTCAATAAAAAGTCATTCGATCCAGTGAAATCTTCAATTATATAAAGAGAAGATAAAACTAAATATCTATCAAAACTTTTTAAAATAGATTGTAGAACAAAAAGAATTTCAATCATTAATTGTAGACTTGTTTAGGTTATGGTCTTGTTTAATAAATGACTTATCAGTTATTTTTTAGCATATTGAGAAGTATTTGGTTGTTTGATTATGTCAAACCGCTGATGATCATGTTCGATAATCAAGTGATTAAGTTGAAGGATTGAACCTAATCTGCTATTTTTGAAAATGCTCCTATGAAAAGCGTTTTATTCTTACAATTAAGAAACTAAGAGAAAAAAAGACGATTGTGCTTAAAAGTTATTATGTATGATTTATACTGTCAACTTTTATTATTGCTTTCAATTCACCAAACACTAGTATCTTAAACTTCACTCATAATAATAATAATAATAATAATAATAAGTTTTCTCCATGCTCTTGGATGGAAGGATTCTTCGTCTCTTCTTCAAACATGGCATTCTTTAGCAGAGGAGAGGAACATGCACAAGTGAGAAATGCTTTTTTTAATGATAATCATGCAAACGCCAGACTAACTCTAGAAGAGGGAATCCCAAAGGCACCCCTATTCTTCCAGTTGCCCCCTTGACCCATTCTTTCTGACATTGAGGCCCTCCTTAAACAAAGATCTAGCAACTCCCATTCTAGTTTGGGCTTAAAGAAACAAGCTAAAGACAGTTCACCACAAAGGTAAGCTCAAATACTATCATGATGTGCTCAAAGATGGAGTCCTTTGTGCACCAATTGATCTATGGTTAGTGGGTGCTTGCGTCTGGTCTTCTGGGTTGATTGGATTTTTCTGGGCCAAATGTCCTACTTTATTGGTTGTCAATGCTTGGGCTATATCATGGTGGAGAAAGCGGGGACTTGAGAAAGTCGTGCTTTAGGAAGACGCATCCATTCTTTTTAAGTTTGCTGACAGTATCAATCTTAATGAAATAGTGGAACAAGCCCCTTGGCATGTCAAAGACCAACCTCTCTTTCATCAAAAATGGCGGCTGGGTTTAGAAACAGATAGGAGTTCGATTGATGTTTGGCCCTTATGGGTGGAATTCCATAACATCTTGATGGAATTCTGGACCATTGAAGGACTTAGCTACATGGAAAGCCCTCGGGGAAAGCTCATTTGTATGGATTCCCAAACAACAACGATAGAGCGTCTATGTTATGCCAAAGTTTGCATTGAGGTTCCAAAGCAGACTCCCCTTCGGGACACATTCCTTATTCTTTGATTGTCTAAACATGGTAAACTGGAGAAGTTAGTAATCTCCATTACTCATCTGTAGAAACCACAAGTGGTTAGTAAATCTTGGAAACCTACAGGTAAGCTTTTTAAAACAGGTAGGCAAGAAAAATTGATGTGTTCTGATGTGGTTGATAAAACTGATAAGATAGTTGTTGAAGAAAGGGGGGACGTCTTGGCCTCACCCTTAGGGGAAATAAACAAGAATATTATGGGAGTTGGGAATATCGCTAATGGGGTAAACGATGTAATTATAGGAGCAGCCCATGCAGTAACTAGCATAATTACTAATATGGTAGATGTTGAAGCTGGTGAAATTGTTTGTGAGGCTATGGATTGGTTAGATGCTACTGATAGGGAAACAGTTATGGCCTCCCCTATTTTGGCTGTAACAGATGAGGCTAACTATTAAGGGAATAACGCAAGCCCATCTCCTGTAAATAGCCCAAGTCCACAACTCAAATGTAGATAATAAGATAAAAGTAGATTTAAGTTTAAATAGAATCATTGTTATCTATACAATTATCCGAATACACAATCGTAGGAGATAGCTTTAGTTTTGAATATTCAAATATACAAATGTACATGTATATAAACTGACAAGTGATTTATGAATATATTCATTCATTCTCCCATACAATTCTAGCTCTTATATGGTATCAGAGTAGCTGTCAATCATTGAATATATGCAGGCCATCAAGACCAAAATAGATGAACTTGTTTTTTTGAATGCTCCAATGGACCCTGAAGACATCACTGATAAAGTACTTAAAGGCCTAGGTGACGAATACAGTGAAGTAATTCGCACGATCAATGCTAGAGATACACCTATTTCCTTTGATGAGTGACATGAGAAACTCATCACTGCTGAAGCTGATCTTTTTACCCCTATCCCATCTCATTTTCCTGCAACATCAAATTATACAATCAAGTCAGGCGGTAAAAAGACTCATTCCACTCAACATAATCAGGAAATGCCTGGATGGCGCCATCAACAGTACCAGAATAATCATCACTCACACTTTCAGCATAATAATCAGGCCAATTTTTGATCATCCTATGGACAGGTGCAGTCTCTCCCTAGCAACAATAATTGGACTCAGTCCAATTCCTAATATCAATCAAGGCCATACCTGGGAAAGTGCCAGATTTGTGGAGTTCAGGGTCACAGTGCCAAACATTGTCCTTCATTTTGCATTGTCGCTGTTGACTCTTCATCCACCTCTCCAAGAGCTAACTTTGTTGCTGTCTCCAACCAAGATCAATGGATCCTCGACTTTGGAGCTTCTCACCATGTGACTACTGTCTTGCAGAATCTTGCTATGCATACTCCCTATACAGGCACTGAAGATATCATGGTTAGAGATGGATCTGGGCTTCACATTAGTCATGAAGGCAGTGGTACAATACACACAGCTAATAGAACATTCAACCTGGATAGAGTTTTATGTGTGCTTGAAATGAAACAAAATTTAATTTCAGTTTATCAATTCTGTGTTTCCAACAAAGTTTCTGTCACAATCTCACCTTTCTCTTTTCTTGTTAAGGATCTAACAACAGGAAAATCACTTCTCAAGGATGCACATAAACATGGTCTATATGCATGGCCAGCCATTTCGTCTCCAATGTTTTCCCTCTCTATAACTTCTGCAACTCTCCCCGATTGGCACTCTAGGCTAGGACATCCTGCAAAACCGATTGTTAATTATATTTTAGCTTAACATAGTGCTCATCTTAATCATCGACTCATTCAATCTCATACTCGTTGTAATGCATGCTTGACAAATAAAAGTCACAAATTACCTTTTCCCAACTCCGCTCTTGTGTCTACTAAGCCTATGGATGTTATCTTCTCAGATGTATGAACCTCTCCTGTCTATTCTCATGACAATTGTAAATACTATGTCATTTTCATTGATCATTTCACTAAATACACATGGATTTATCATTTACACAGAAAATCTGATGTACAAATTGTCTTTATCAGGTTCAAAGCTATTGTTGAAAAGTTTTTTGCTACATCTATTAAGACCTTATATACAGATAAAGGGGGAGAGTATACTGTTCTTTCTGATTTTCTATCCACCAATGAGATTTTCTTCCGAACCACACCACCCCATACCCCTGAACATAATGGCATAGCAGAAAGGAAACATCTACATATTGTAAAGATTGGTCTCACTCTTCTAAGACATGCATCAATGCCTTCATCCTACTAGCCACAAGCTTTTTCCATAGCCGTTTATCTAATTAACCGTATGCCTACTGCCACTTTAAACATGTCCACTCCATATTACTGTTTATTTCACATAAGTCCCAACTATTCTAAACTTAGAATTTTTGGCTGCTTATGTTATCCTTGATTAAAGCCTTACACATCTAACAAAATGGAACCAAAATCCAAACCTTGTGTGTTTTTAGGATACTCACCTTCTCAGAGTGCCTATCATTGTCTTGACCCTGATACGTCTCGTATTTACACCTCCTGTCATGTAAAATTTGTGGAATCTGTGTTTCCCTTTACCACTTTATCACAGTCTCCAGCATCACCCTCAGCTGATCCTTCTGCTACTTGGCTTCCATCTCTAATACACCTTCCACCATCTTCTCCTCCTCCTCCTACAGACCCCTCCTCTCTGATCGGTGCTGCACCTGAGAATAGGGCACTTCCTGTTGTTAGTACTCAAGACCAACCTCCTGCCTCAGCCCCAAGTCATCCCATGATCACTAGAGGAAAGAACAATATCCGCAAGCCTATTCAAAAGCTAAGTCTCATAGCTCAATTACAAGGTAATATAGCATTTGAACCAACTTATATTTCACAAGGTCTAAAGGATTGTAATTGGCGCCAAGCTTGCTCGAAGGAATTCAATGCCTTAGTCAAGAATGGTACTTGGGAGCTGATTCCACCTGAGGCCTGGAAAAATCTTGTTGGTTACAAATAGATCTTCAGGATAAAGCGCCACTTAGATGGGTCAATTGTAAAATACAAAGCACGCTTAGTTGCCAAAGGATTCCATTAGCGTCCTGGAATTGACTATGCAGAAACATTCAGCCCTGTTGTAAAACCAACCACAATTAGAATCATTCTCAGCATAGCTATCACAAATGGATGGGACTTACGCCAACTAGATGTGAATAATGCGTTTTTACAAGGTCCTTTAATAGAAACAGTGTTCATAGCACAGCCCAAAGGCTTTATTGATCCGGACAAACCTCATCATGTATGTCAACTGAAGAAAGCTATCTATGGTCTTAAACAAGCGCCCAGAGCTTGGTATCAAGCACTTAGACAGTTTTTGCTTCAATCTGGATTCACCAATTCACATTCGGATACTTCCTTATTCATCGATCACACAACACATGGTATCATTATACTTATTGTCTATGTCGATGATATTATTGTAACAGGTAATAATGCCATTCTACTTAATCACTATGTCAGTCTATTAACTCAGCTGTTCTCTATCAAGGATTTAGGGTCTCTATCCTTTTTTCTTGGCATTGAAGTTATTCGGAACAATCAAGGCATCTTACTTTCTCAAAAGAAGTACATCACTGATCTACTATATGACACCAAGATGCACGAAGCAAAACCAGTGCTCACACTTATGGCGAGTCACCCACCTCTAACCCTACACTTAGGCACAACATTGACAGATGCAAGTGACTATCACAAAATCATTGGAAGTCTACAGTATCTGTTACTCACAAGACCGGATATCGCTTTTGCTGTGAATAAATTGTCTCAATTCAACCATTGCCTCACCACTGAACACTGGCTGGCTGTAAAAAGACTACTTCGGTATCTCTCTAGAACCATTGATGAAGGTATTCAACTTTACCGACACTCCAATTTAAATCTTCACGCGTTCTCTGATGCTGATTGGGGAGGAGACAAGGATACCTATCGCTCCACTGGTGCATTTATCATCTTTCTAGGGCAAAACCCAATATCCTTGAGCTCAAAGAAGCAACGTTTGGTGGCTAGGTCATCAACTGAGGCTGAGTACAAAGCGGTTGCCAACACCGCTGCTGAGTTAAATTGGATACGCCATCTTCTTACTGAACTTCGTATTAGGCTGTCACACACTCCAGTGATCTATTGTGACAACGTCGGCACCACCCAACTGAGTTCCAATTCGATCTTCCACTCTCGGATGAAACACGTTGCAATCAACTTCCACTTCATTAGGGATTTGGTTCAATCTGGTTCTCTCCGTGTCTCCCATGTCTCCATTGCAGATTAAACGGTTGACTGCCTCACCAAACCTCTCTCCTGATAACCTTTCCTCCGACAGAAGTTCAAGCTAGGTATTCGTCGACGATTACCAGCTTGAGGGGCCATATTAAGGGAATAACGCAAGCCCATCTCCTATAAATAGCCCAAGTCCACAACTCAAATGTAGATAATCAGATAAGAGTAGATTTAAGTTTAAACAGATTCATTTTTATGTATACAATTATCCGAATACACAATCATAGGAGATAGCTTTAGTTTTGAATATTCAAATATACAAATGTACACATGTATATAAACAGACAAGTGATTCATGAATATATTCATTCATTCTCCCATACAATTCTAACTCTTATACAAACAATGTCATAATTGCATAGCTCCAGTAGGATCTGAACATGCACAAGTCCAATCATGGCAATTTAAGCTTTCAAATAAAGAATATTGTGGGTTCATTGAATCTGACAAGATACAATACTCTAATGATGAATCTAGATAATGGAGTGAATGATTTCAACTCCCAATATTTGGAATATTGTTAGATGGATTGGACAAACGTGTTGACTTCATTAGTAGCCGTTAGGAGTGAACCAAGTGAAAATAATGATAGACTAGAAACCCCCTAATGGAGTAGAAGCACACTCAGTGGACGAAGAGACAGAAGATGAACTTTGTTTATTGGATAATGTTTCAACAAGCAAGCTGATGTTGATAAAACTAGATAATGACATATTTGTTGAGATAACTGAAAAATTTCATGTTAGTTCCTCAAAATCTAGAAGAAGATTAACTAGTAAGAAAACCAAAAGGAAGAGATATTCCCCTTAAGTGACCTTTCTAAATATGAAATACAAAAGGGTTAAGTGACACTTAGTCAAGGATTAGAAATCTGTTCGATGTTACTAATTAATATAATGACTTACTTAGGAAGTTGGTTTGTCGTATTGTCAATTTGATGATAGAAGTAAGTTGGAAAGTCTTTGAAGTACCTCTGTTCTTAAAATCCTAATTTGTAAACACCAGCATATTTGATGTACAAATAGAAGGGGTTTTTACGATGGTGTTCCAATTAGTTTGTTTGCTTTTTGTAGTGTGTTATTGCTTTGTTGTAAGAAACTACGGAGAGTACTACTACCCTCTTAATGCTTATCTCTGCTGTTATTTATGAATTCAATTTTTTAATTTTAAAAAAATTAAAAGAAATAAGTGTATTTTTTTTCATATAAAAGAGAATCGCTCGTTTGATATTTAGGCCCTGTTTGGTTGGATGTTAATTAATGGAATGGAATGTAATGGAATGGAAGGGAATGGAATGGTTTATAATGGAATGG
>JANZLD010000039.1:33288-43892 GCA_026413575.1 Erythroxylum carthagenense | reverse complement strand
GTCAAAGCAGTCCTAATCACTCTTACCCCTAGCCAATTTACTATTTTACCCTTCCCGTCGGGGGTGGGATGTTACATCCAACCTCTACTAAAATATTTGGAGTCTAATTATACTTCTTAAAGGATTGCTTATAAAAGGGAGACACCTAAGGTAAGTTTTTACACCTATTATCATTCAGCCCAATTATGAATTTCTTTCCATACTTAATACCCCTCAAATCACACTAATTTGAAAATTGGAGTGTTCTTGTTGAGAACCTTGACACTCGTAATAGTTATTGTTATTGGCATGTAAACCTGAGACTAGCCTAATAAGCATAATCCAAATTCAATTTACACATTCAGTATCATTTATGGGTAACATTTTGAAGTCTTCTAATAATTTCACTTGAGAAATCTCAAGTTAGTTGAGCTATCATCACCTTAAGAAAAAAAATAATAGATGCTTATGGAAGCAATCCTTTTTCAACCTTACTAGAATAACTAACAATCCTTAAACTTCTAGGATAAATGAGCAACTCAAAGATGAAGTTGCTAAGCTTCAAATATTGTAACAATAGATCAAAAAAAAATATTGCAAGAAAGAAAATAGACATATGAAAGTCAACATAGTCATACCTTACAATCATTACTAAAAGAAGCCCCATTTACACACTAACAATCAATATCACTTGAACATGGCATATAGGGTAAGTCTAATAGCCAATAGTCCACTAGTACTCGATGTCTTAATGGAGCCATTATCGTTTAGGTTTAATATGCCAACCCTAGATATTTATGACTACATACAAAACCATATCCATCATATGTACTAGTATAGAGAACATATAAACTTATATACCACATTTAGGCTTAGCAATAAGGAAAATCATGTTGTTTTTTTTTAATAGAAAATGATGTTTCTTTTTCCATTTTTAATTTGAAAAATTAGGTCAAGATGGGCTGAGTCGGGCTTTGCGTAGTTGGGCCCTATCAGTTTTTGGGCTCAAACTTGACTGCCTTATGCCTAATTATGCCTCAGATTGGGCCTGTAGAAGCTTTTAGGTAGGGCTTGGACCTGATCGGGCTAGACCTAGTTAGGCCCATTACCACCCCTAACCACATTTGATGCCATAAAATGTATCTTTTCTTTCACCTTGATCAGTACATCATGATACTAGTTATGTAACTTGCCTCTAGTCTTATTAGCCACTTTTCAATAATTAAACACCAAATTCATATCACAATTCACAAATAATAGGCATGTACCTAGAGACTTTATTACCTAATATTAAAATTTTTTAAGGGATTATATACAACACTTCAATTCTAAGACAATTTAAAATCTTAGTCTTGATGCACAGGTGGTAGCAATAGTCTTTGCAAATAGTTTTAAACATTGTTAACCTTTGTAGAATTTAACATAGAAAAAATGATTTTAATGTTTTGAGGAGGTGCACATTATAATACAAATATATGTAGATCTAGAGGATACTAAATGTAACATGATAAGCTCCACTAACAAACATAATGAACATAGAAAGCGAGGCATGTTTTTGGTTAACAAAGCTAAGAAGAAGAAGCCATAGATAGAAGAATCCAAAGATTAAAAAAATGGGAGGATTGGGGAAGATCTCCCTAGGTTTAATACATCGCTTAACAATATTGTCAATTACATCCTAGACAACAATATAGTCGATAATTAAAAAAATGACCACTAACTCTACTAAAAGGAACAAAAACCTATACTACCATTTCCATGAAGATGTTAGACAAAACAATAAAGATTATAAAAATCTTAAAATTGTAGCCAATGACTTGATGAAATAAGTAATGTTAAGTCATTTCTTGAAAGAAAATGATAAGGATCATTAAGTCGGAGACGAATGAATAAACCCTTCATAGGGGTCCAAAATTAGCGAACCATATAAGGACCATACCCTAATTAAATTTTGATCCAAATTATCATCTAAAGTGATCATAAAGGGTAAAAGCCAAAGTTAAATGAAGTTTCAAGCATAGTTATGACAAATGAGTTGATTATAACAGACCTAATAAAAGGATGAAGGTAGTTGAGATCACCCTTTAAAAAACAAATAATGGGCCCTTAGTCCACCCTTATAAAGATTTCATGGTTATGACTGTATTGATATCCAAATCCTTAGAGAAGAGAATATTAATAAATATATAAAGTGTTATGGATACTTTGCTTTATGATACCTCTCAAAAGATGGGAATCTTAACAGATAGGCTGAAACATATTAGCTCACTTTTGGTTGGATCTAAAGGAGACTAAATATACAATAGAAGATTTCTTTACCTTTGGCAGTAGTTAAGAAAAGAAACTAACATAATATAATTTGATGTAGTAATGAGAGCCTCTAAATATAATTCTACAATTTGTAGGCCATCTTTATATATAGTACATGTAATCTTATCAGTTCACAAGTTGGTGATGAATTTACTGACTCTGATTCAAGTATATGAGATGAATAGACACTAAAGGATGGAAAAACATTGATGCTAACCCTAAAATAAATAAATGTTGCATATATGATAAATATTGAAGAGTTAAATGTCAAGGATATGATATGAGAGATTAGAGGTAAGCTAGAATAAGAATTTAAGTGACTTACAGTAGAAAGACCTGAAGATTGTGAGATATTTGAGACAAAGACGAAAAAAAAGATATAAAGAAATTCTTGCTAAAAAACATGGAAATTTTTACATGGTGTCTAACTGATATGTTAAGGGTGAGCAGGGAAGTAATATCCCTTAAGTTAACATGATGATCTCCTCTTTAGGCCAATAAAATAAAATGAAGGGAATTTCATAATAAAAGACTTTTAGATAAAGGGCTTTATCAGAGAAGTTAACAACCATGAGTGACTTGCTAACATGGTTATAATTAAGAAGGAAAATAGGATATAGATAATGTGTATACACTTCATAAATTTAAAACCACCATGAGTGACTTGCTAATGTGGTTATAATTAAGAAGGAAAATAGGAAATAGATAATGTGTATACACTTCATAAATTTAAACGATGCATACCTAAAACATAGCTACCCTTTAGCAGAGATAGATCAATTGGTGGATGCCCCTTCAAATCACTAGACTTATAAATTTATTGAATGCCTACTCAATGTATAATCAAATAAAGATGATAGAAAAAGAAAATAAATTATTTATCACAAATAAGGGTATCTACTTGTAACATCCCATTCCTATACTAAGGATTAGAACCCTAAAAATTTGGTGCATGTGAGCTTAGAGAGAGATTAAGATAATGCATTTTCATGCTCATGCATAATGTTAGCAAATAAGCACATGAATTTGAATCTTTGCATAAAAAATAATTATACATGCATTCATTGACAATTTTTGGGTATAATTGTTTATAAATGTGATTATATTTGGAATTTTGGATTATATGTGTGAAAAATTGATTTGGAGAGTATATTTATTTACTCAAAATTTTTGTGAAAATTTGAAAATTTTTTGAAATTTAAGGGTATCTTGGTCTAGGAAACATGCCTAGTGGCAAAATAATTGTTAAATGATAGTAGAAATTACTATCTAGTGGCAATGAAAATTTTGATGAAAGACTTTAGGATTTATTGACAAGTGCCATTGAAAATTAGGAGATAATTGGATTAAAAATTAAAGACAAAAGGGACTAGTTATTATAGTGGACCAAATGGAACAATGGGAAAGTGACATGTGGCAAGTGACATGTGTCACTTGCCACACCACTTATTGAATCAAATTTTTATAAAGTTAAAAATCATATTTTGGTCTTTCACTTGCTATAAACAACAACTGCCTATATTTTCATCTTCTTCATTCCTTTATCTTCTCCATTCTTCTTCTTCACTCACAATGCTTTCTTCTCCAAGCCAAAAGATCGAATTTTTCTTCCTTCCATCAGTAGCCACTCAAATACTTTACTATCTCCACCTTGCTACTAAAAGACCCAACCTACTCCTCTATGAAAGTTGATGATCGTGGAGAGGAAAGAGTTAGGGTTTAATGGTGATTTTGAAGATTTGATAGCTAAATCAAGTAAGTTATGTTTTAATTTTATGGGTTTGGTTAAATGAAGCATTTTTTATGATATTTAGAGGTAAATTTCTTGAAATGGTGTTTTGAGTATGTGGGTGTCGTAAATGGTAAAGAATGTGTAAATTTCTTGCTTTTATTGATGAGTAATGATTTATAGAAATGTTTTAGAGGTTGAATGATCATGACAAGTAGTTTTGTATATGTTAGAATGTTGGTGAAGAAATGAACATACATATATATGTATATATTGATGTTTTATTTCATATAAATGATAAATAATGGGTTTGTAGTTGTTTTTATGGATGATTGATATTGTATATGATGAGTAAGAAACTATGAGTTATGCTATACATGTTTTTAAGATGAATTGGTTGTGAAAGGGATGTTTTAATGAGAATTGGAAGTTGATAAGTATAGAAATGCATTTATAACCTGTTTGTGTTAATGGATGATTGTAGAAATGAGTTGAAATGGAGTTGAGAATGAGGAGTAGATGGAGTAAAAAGGGTGATCTTTGTATGAGTTGTGTTAGGGTAAGATTTGGAAACAAAATTTGTAGTTGAGCTGAAAAATGTATCAGCAACATGATCTCTGAGTATGCTTCTATGTTTTGGCCATAATTTTTTCTTTACTTATCCAAATGAACTGATTCTTAATTTTAATTAAACTAGAAGCATAGGGCTACATTTTTTATGAAGACATCGAATTTAAATTCTATCTTTAAGAGTCCCAAAATTTGACATGAAATTGAGCACTGGGTATAGTACATTATTGGATGAATGTATATGTTGTGTTATGTTTTGAGTGGATGCGAATGTGTTATATTTTGAGTGTTTATGATCAAGTGGGGAATATGGAATATGTGTGGATGGTGTTGAGTTGAAATTAGGTATATTTGAAGAAGTTATCCATTTGAGATGATGAATCAAATGAGTTGAAAATACAGAGTGAATGGAATCTAACTGGTGTTTGAATTGTTATGGAGTGATATTGCATTAGAAGAGGTGAATTTGGGAAGATTACGAGTGAAAGTAATGCTAGAATGAGTGTAGCATCCACTGGAGATGTCTTGGAGAAGGGAAATTGAGTAAAAACTTGAAAGATACAAGGTCAGGTCGTGTGAATTGACACTGATAATGTGTTCCTAATGCGAAAACACCACTAGAATCGTAAGAAACATGAGTTGCCCGTGTGGGTTCACACGGCCTATGTATTTTGACCCCAAAAAATGGCCAAAATATGATTTCAGAGTCTTCACAAAAGTTGTAGTTATAGAAGTCATCTTAGAAATCGTCTAAATATGACATTAAGCTGACATCTACAGAAAAATTTATGGCATTTGTCCCAAGAGATGTTTGTTTATGAAAGATTGACTTATCAATGTTGTTCAATGAGATGTTTAGGCTTGTTAGGGATATTAAGTGAGCCTAATTGAAGTAGGATTGAGTTATTAACATAAGAAGAGTGTTCTAGGTGTTAAGGAATGATTCAAAGATCTTGATAATTGGTTATGAGACATGTATTAAGGATATACACCCGAGAATGTCACTGAACATGCATTGTACATATTTAATATACATATGTGTGCATCAATAGACACTTACACAATTGTGCAAAATTGTGATATGTGTATGTTTTGCATGATATAGAGGAACATATATAGCACCATCATCCAGACATTTCTAGACCTTGGAAGCAAATGCTAATCTGGACCATACTTTAAGTAGACCTAGATGGTCTTACTTTATTATTGTTTTATTTATATTATGAATTGAATGATTATGCAATGTGAATGTGTTGGTTCCGGACAATATATGTCCTAAGAGTTTAATAAATGTGAGAGTATTGAAGTGCTCCCTATATGTGAATTTGAATGAAATAAGTGTACATAATTTGATTGCTAAGTTTCGCACCACGGTCTGATGATAAATATGTTCTGAATGTGCATTCGCATATGAACAAAAAGTGATTCTCAACTTTAATGTTGAATGTCGAACTAAGGTCCAATGATATGTGAAAGTGAATAACTGATTATATGTGATTAATGCATGAAAGATAAAGGTAGTTGTGACCAGAGTAGCCACCGAAAAAGAGCTTAAAGCTTAGAATGTGAAAAAGAGCCTCGAGCTCAAAAAGTGATTAAGAGCCAAAGGCTCACTATATAAAATGAGACCAATATCCCCAAGGATATGGGACAGTTATTAATAATCCCGGTATCCACAATAGATACGGGATAGTTATAGGCACTCAGTCACAACAAAGTAACAACTGAAAGTGAGTCTCATAAGCACTACACATGCATATGATATGTATGTTTTAAATAGTTTGAACGATTTCTAAACGTTATAAGTGCTTGAAAGATAAATGGATATTAATGTAATGAAGTTAATTATATGATTATATGAATTGGACATGTTATGTGATTGAGTGAGCCATCGAAATTGGTCACTCACTGAGTTCGCAAAACTCACCCAAAATTTGCAATATTTGTCAGGCTCAAAAGAGTATCCCATTAGGCAAACGAGAGTATATCTACTACATACAAGTAAAAGATAGAGGCCGAGATCATTTCACGTCTGCATAGAATTTTTCATTAATTTTTGTATTAAGGAATGTATTCCGAAATTATTGTCCAATGTGTATGCGAATGCATTTATATTGTAATGACATTATGATTGTGAGTGTATTGTATTTGAAATGGGCCCTAGTGATTAATGAAATTCTGATGATTTGAAAAATGTTGGTAACTCTTGTAAATGAAAATATTTATGAAATAAAGTATGAGCCCGAGTTTGAATACTGATTTCCACGTACGCGTGAGATATAAAAAAATTGTACTAAGTTTTGAGTGTCTGAGTATCTGAATGAGTATGTTAGCACGCCACCCTTATGGGGCATAGACTCGGATATCACTCAGGATGTTAGGTACGTGTCTTACGAAAGTGGAGTGCTACACTACTATTACAAATTCATGTCTTTTTATTCTAAAGAACATTATGGTATCTTATCAAAGGTTAGTAAACTTATTATTTTGTAAACAACTAGAGAGAACCATGGAAGAATGCTTTATAACTATGAAACTATGATATGAAATTGAACCCTAAAATACATATTTAGTGTTACAGTGGGCAAGCTCATCATATATATAGTCACCCATATATGGAAGTTAATGTATCACCCCACTCTCGTAAAACACGTACCCGACATCCTGAGTAATATTCGAGTATGAAGCCCACATGAGTGGCATGCTAAAACAGTCAATGGTCAAAACTTATTGCAAATTTTCTAAAACAACATACGCAAATGCAAAAAATTGATAATCAAATTCGGCCCAATTAATTTATAAACAATTCCAATCACAAAAGTTACAATCATTATTGAACACATCAAAGTTTCAGTCAGCACTTGGATCCATTACAGAAAAAAATACTTGTATTCATAATATCTTGACAATTCAAAAACCATTTTCATATACATTGTACAATATTTAAGGCTACACTTTTCAATACAACATAAAAAAATACATATGCAGGCGCAAACTGATCCCGACCTGAAACTCTTACTTGGAGCCTTTCTGGAGACCTTTATAAAACCTAAAAAGCCACGTTACAATTTTGAAGAGTTGAGTAACCATCCTCGATGGTTCACTCATGTAACAAATACAGTCATCATAAAGTCACACAGTTCATACAGTCAATCATTTCATTATAGCTTTGCAAATCATTCAATGAATTCTAAATATTCACATTAAAATGGTATAACATATAATCAAAGTGAATCAGAACATATATTTACAAATACAAATGCACATGAGACTCCAGATTCGTTATTAATGTTGTGACTTAGTGCCTATCACATATGAATACAAATACTGGCCCATTGGGCTCAGTTAGAAAAAAATCACGGAGCATAGCTCTACGTGCATAATCAGAAATCACGAAGCAAAGCTCTACGTGCGAGCGCCTTTATACTAGCTACTTTAGCCATAATGTTTTTGTTTGAGCATGCATTTTATGAAATGCATCAAATATAGAATATGCCATGTACAACAGTCATATATGATGCACAGTCAGAATCTCATAGTCATCAAACTAGGTCCAGCATTCAAGTTTTTTAGTTATGAATCAGAATAATCAATTAAGCAATCTCATTCACATACAAGTAGCACTTCCAATATTATTTGCATGCATCAAATGCCTCGGACATATATTGTCCGGAATTTAGTACACAATCAGTCAATGCAATTCAGTAATATATCAATATAATTCACTAATATATAGAACATAACAAATAAAGTGATACCATCTTAGATTTCTCACAGTTGCCCCAATATTGCTATGGTCTGGACGTTCAGGCAATATCTGGAAGCAGTTGCTCTAGTTGCTCATTATATGTAACAAAAACAATTTCATATTACTAGAGCGCTTATGTAACATAATAAACACATTTATCAATGTTTCATGTATCATGTATGTTCAATGACAACTTCTTGGGTATATTTCTGTCATACATTGATGTACATATCATTTGTACTCCAATTGTATCGAAATTCAATCACTCATTCTCCATTTCAACTGTTTCTGAAAACATTAAATTATGGTCAAATGTATATGATCAATAAGACCTAGAAAATGAAGGATTTAAACCACACTTCCGTCTAAACAATTTTTCCCCTATGTCTTAGGTTTCTAATGACACTAATATCATTAAAGTTGGTTCAATATACTGAAAGTTATACTCCAAATACGTCAGTCTGATCTTAAGCTATAACAGTACTCTTACCTTAACTTCAAAATAGATTTAAGACCTCTTTAATCTAAAATTACAATTTGAACTCTTCGGAAAAATGTCTCTAGTTTCATTTGAATCAAGAATCAACTCATTTGGAACTCTACAGGTCAAGATATAATCAAAATACCAAAGTATCTTCAGCAAAACATTACAGTTCATATTATTCCAACAAATTCTCATACTTTCATTCATTCAACTTTTTTCAAATCAAATCAGAAAGCTACCAATTTTTTTTGGAGAGGTAAAGCAATGTGTTAGGAATTTGTTGGTTCAAGAATCAGGTCATATGGATATCAAGTGAAGAACTTATAGCAAAAATATCAAAAGATGTTCAGAAGCAAAATCAATGTTGCAGGTGCACGATCGCGACTTTGCTGAGTTTTCAACATGATCGTGCTTTCTCCCTTCTTCTTCTTCACCTAATCTCTTCTTCTTCACTCTACAGTATTTTTTCATTTTTTTTCATTTTTTCGTACTTTCATTTCCTCAAAAAGTTATCATTTTGTCAACTCTATTCCATAACCTCATCAACATCTTCATTTAAAATCATTAAACTCATTTATATCCATCTCTAAAAACACCCCACACATTCACGTATGAATAGTAAAACATCCATATACGATTTTCTCTAAACCAGAACAAAAAATATATATATTTATTCATCCAAAAGTAGCTTATTTCTTTCCTTCACCTCGCGGTCGTGTGGTTTATACTCATGAATAACCCAAAACTATTAATCACGGGTGTGAGAACTTCATGCATGCCCATGCATGTGTTTTTCTTTCTTCCATTTTCTGTATCTTCCCACTGGTCTTTCCATTCCTACTTCATATATTCAATCTTTCTATACCCATTACAACCTCTAAACATATCAACTGCAAACTTATATAGTAATTGATCAAAATCGAAACTTCACATAAGCTTTCTCTCACTACTGTGTTCATCCTTTCTCTCTCTACTATGTTTTTATCTTTTCAGCAGTCCACAACTTCACAATACTCAGTAAACTCATATTTCATTCTAGATACACTTAACAAATTTAGTTCCTCACCTAAATCATCCAGTCTATGCATTCAACGAGACTACACTACGTAAACTTCACGTGTATGTATATATATATTTACACTATAAACATCATCAAAGTTACTTACTTGATTAAGCAATATATCCCAACAGTGAGAGTGAATCAATGACACAAAAATAACAACTGATGTTCGATGTTTGGTAAAACCAAAAGTGGATTTGATAACAATATTACTCTAGGCTAATAACAACAAGAGAGAGCTTAGCTGTGGGAAAGCAACGTCTAAAACATGTGTCTACGTACTCTCTTGCATGATTTAACATTTGTGTTGGATCCCGTTTTCGGAACCCAACTCTTGCGAAAGCCATCATAATTAACTTGAGCGTGCACATCATCTTGAAGGATTATTGCATTAAACCCCAATAGCCATCATTTTATTTTGCACCCATAATAAACATTATCAAATCATCTTTATTCTCATAACATCCCCAAAAACTTTCTTACAAATTGTTCCATGGTGTGCCACACAAAATAGTCATCATGCTTGAACTCAATTTTCACTGCTTGCGAACAGAAATTGGAAAACTTCAAATCAAAATCTCAAATTGACTTCTTCATATAAATCATAGCTCTATGTCTCTTGTTTATTTTGAAGTAAGAATCACCTCAATCGGAGTTCTACAACTCAAGATATCATCAAAATACCAGAATGTGTTCATACCCTAGACAAGCCCTCCTAACCGAC
>JANZLD010000038.1:245774-259938 GCA_026413575.1 Erythroxylum carthagenense | reverse complement strand
TCATGGAGATGACTCCTATGGACCCACTCTTGAAAGTGTTTATTCACTATCCTCAGAGCTTTGGCGCCTCCCCGCTTATCGGCTAATTCCAATTTCGCATTAAAATTGCCACCGACAAGCCATGGCTTCTGAATAGAGCGACCTATCTACTCCAACACGGGCCAGAGATGATTCTGATTCGGCACTTGATGAACTCGAAACAGGACGAGTCATAGGTGACAGTAGTATGAATGAATTGCCGATGCGCTAAAAAGATAGTGAGATTAATCCCTTCTTTCCATAACAACCAAATCCCACCTGAGAAACCGGTAGCTTCAACGCGGAAAGAAAAATCATAACCCAAAGTATTGATAACCTTCAAGGCTCGAGCCCCACTAATTATAGGTTCCAACAAAATCAAGACACCCGGATTATAAATTCTAATATAGTTACGCATGACAACCCGAAAGTTAGCCCCCTGGCCCCTTGACAGTTCCAAATAAGGATAGACATAAGTGAGATAAGCGAGGAATTAAAAGAACTCCGTACTTCCAAGTGGAGCATCCAGAACCTCAGTATGCACAACTTGCAATGTCGGCGCCTCAGAACTATTTATCTGAGTTGGGGCATCCGGCGGATCAGTATGGTCCACCACTTCCCGAGTGACCGGCTGTGGAGGGAATGGGAAAAGCCCAAGGTTGAGAGGCTTTTCTTGGGACTCCAGATCGTCACTCAGTTGGATCCACTTTGGGAGGTCCAAGCCCCGAGCCGTTAGGAGCTGTGACTCACACACCATGTCGGTGTGGGAAGGAATTTTAACTACGACATGTTTGTCCTTGGTGGTGGGTTGAATTGGGAAGTTAGTGGCCCGGTCCGACGTAGTGTCTTGGTTCCCACTGGCCCGAGAGTAGGTGCCCCAGGTCTGGTTAGTAACTTTGCCTTTCGGGCCACTAGGCCCTTTCTTGGATCTTGGTTAGTAACTTGCCTTTCTTGGGTTTTTGGTTTTTAGTTCATGGTCTTGTGTTTATGTTGCTCTTGTATTGTTTTCCAACACGATTTTTGTATGTAATTTTTATAATATACAAGTTTCAGTTTTTGTATTATTAATCTAAATCTAAACTGCAATGATGATAAGAAATTATACAGAAAATCATGTCGCAACTAGCAAGATAGCAACTCCAGTTTAATCATCAATTGCACCATTTGATCTGTTCGGACACCGTGAAATGGATTATGGAGAAAACGTGATTAAACAGAGTTTCAATAATTAACTCTTTAATGTTCACAGCCCAGCCGTTAATTTTCGTAGCCAAAGACTCAACTAACTTAAAGTCAACTCCATGACCTGTCTGCAAAACGGAGTGAATTGTGACATGTATTGCCTCCAAATGTTGGGGTTAAAGCTGTTCAATTAGCAACAATCCATGAACAATCATAACTCTTCCAAGCAGAACATTTGAAAGTGGAGCTTTTGATCGTCTACTATATTTTATTACATTATCATTCAGCTCTTACTAAAGAGAAGCAAAGATATTACAGGAATGAAATGAGTATTATAAAGGATCAAAGCCATGTACATTCCGAATTCTTCAAACACTTTTCGAATTTGGAAGCAACTCGGGAGAGAGACTTGTCACCAGAAACCCACATGAAGTACAGAAAATATGCTGTTCTGAATTTGAAACCGTTAGGTTTCAGCTTTATCATTTTAGTACCTCTATTATGGGTTAGATTAGTAAAACAAAAAGGTAAGTTAGTAGATGATTTGTAATCTCTAAATCAGCCAGCGTCAGATATATGACACTTTCTTGACAAAGGATTAATGCAGCCTCTTATTAACCACCCATCTTTATCAACTGTACTGGAGATTTCAGCAACTTCTTCAAAGTTTCGACAATATTCCGGAATGACGGCCGCTCTGCTGGATCACTGAGGAAAAGAATGAAAATAAAAAAATTGAAGGTTAAAGCAACTGTATTTTTCTATGCTTTAAAACACACCAATATACAGAGCACACAGAAGCAAAGAGACTAGATGATACTTACTCAGCCCAGCAAGACTCCATAAGAGAAGCCAAAGCCGGAGAAGTGTTCTGCGGGATAGCAAGTCTTCTGTTCTGAAAAGCCACAGCTCCAACTACCTATAAAGGATTCCACCACTTCCATGTTGTCAAAGCGAAAAATAAAAATGGCTAGGGAGACTTACAGCTTTAAAGCCTATTTGATGTATAGATTTAAAATGTTCGCTCAACGAAGTGGGCGCGGCGCTGAGAACAAAGGGGTGATGCCTTCATTTACCCTTCCCAAAAAATTCAGATTTTGCACCACCATAGTGCTTTACCAATCTGTCTCAACATTTTCAAAGCCTTGAACTAATGGGAATTATGGTGAAGTGGTATTTTCATCTACAACATATGTGATACTCCAATCAAATGTTCATTACTAAAATAACTTCTTTTAGAGTGGAAGTACACACACGATGAATCTTAAAAAGACCAAGTTTTGAAGCAATATATCCCAACTCCAAAAAGGAACTGAAAGCAGCATTAGTCGTACCTGGGCAGGGCTAAGTCCACTCCAAGGCTGCTGCATGGTCACAAGCTCCCATAGGATGACCCCAAAACTGTAAACATCAGATTTTTCATTCGAGGGCTCTCCTCGAAGAAATTCTGGAGCCATCCACTCAGGCTGAAAATAAAAGCAACAGAATTATATGCTGATTCATGCACTGCGAAGTAAATTTTCAACCTGCAAGATATTGATTGAAATATCTGACTTCTATGGAGCAAAAGAATCGGATTACAGTAAAACAAATTTATTTAAACTAGTTAGGGATCACATAGGTACAAAATGTTTATGGTTAATACAAGAACATTTTAGCAGACAACATGCTTATAAGATGAAGGCACAATGTGTAATGTAAGTCAACATGTCATGAAACATTCTTGAATATATCATCAAATATACTTTCACGTGGTATGGTTAACATGCCAGAATTGTGGCATCAAGCACTTAAACAGAACCTAAAGCTAACTAATTCAGCAGTTTGATTATCGTGTACCTAGTAGATATTATGACAGAATGATGACTTACTGTTCCAGCTACCGATTTGGATGGTATGAAAGTGTTTGCCTTGAATCTAGACAACCCAAAGTCACCAACCTGAACAAGGCAAACGAGAGTTATTTAGAAGCCTATTGCATGGAGTCCTAAAACTTCCATACAATATTCCAACTATTTACCTTCACTGTCCAATTTTTATCAACCAACAAATTTGGGGACTTCAGATCCCAATGCACTATAGGAGGCTTAAGACAATGAAGATAATTGATTCCCCTTGCCTGCTTTCAGTAACAGTAATTTTGTTACAACCGGCATAGCTTTAAGTAGAAGCCAAATTTAGAATAAAAATGACAATAAAATCAGACCACATCCAAGGCCACCCGTAACCGCCTCCTCTCATCCAGCACTTCTCCTGCAGCAGGCCTGTGTATGAGGCGGTATAGACTACCCCTGTTCAGACATATAAAAGTTAGAATTCATATCTTAACAACAAAAGAATAAAATATTTTTTTTGAACAACTGTGGATTATTTACCTAGGCAGATATTCCGTCACAATTGATAGATGTGGACGTTTTGTAACAGCACCCATAAAGAGAACTACATTTGGATGGCGAACACGTTTCATTATTGCAACCTGAAAAGAAACAGTTGTTAATTCAGTACTACAACCATTGCAAAATGTTGCAAGTAGATAATTTTGCTTATAAAAGCTCTCAAGATCATCAAACATGTCCTGAGATTCACTTCGAAACATGATATTCAACCAGCCATCTTGTCAGCTATGGTCCATCTATAATTGCTTCGGAAAATCAGGTTCATCTAACATACAAGACACTGTTGCAGCAAGTGACCGCAATCACAGCAGTACTTAGCCACTATGAGGAATTAGAGAAAGTACAAAGCTCATGCATGGTGTAATGCTACATATTCAGAAAATCTGTTCTAGTAACAGAATGCAAACTGAGGTGAACATAACAAAACTTGCAAAAGGAAGGATATTCAGAAACCTTTTGCAACATGGCCACCTATAACATGTATTCAGGCATTCTTTGTAAACTCAATATTTGAAATAAACATAAAAGAAAAACCAAGCTGTTCTGCGTGTAGAACAATGGCTATCTTAATGTGTGCACTCTGATCCTTATCTTAATATCAGAATTCAGTTTTAACCGAAGCCTCCAACATTCATTGTAGGAGAACTCTGAGAGCTTCGGACTCGGGTCATTGACGACCATAGCCAAACCACCCACATTTGTTGGTGCGAAGCTCCGGACTCCGGTCAAGTGACAAACACACTGTAGCTTTATGAATTTCAGATCTTCTACAGTACATGGAACACTGATGGGATATAAATAAAGAAGTCAATTTCAAAACAAGCATCACTTTTCTTCTAAGGCAGAATTATGGATCGAGCAAGAAAAATAATTTATCTATTGAGAAAAAAGCTTGCACACTAGATGACATTAATGAGCAGATACCCTCCTAAAATACTAGTGTAAAAAGCACGCACCTCTCTTAGAAACTCTCGCAGTTGATCATCATGAAAATCTTGAACAGTTAAAACCTTGACGGCGACATCCTGGATTGTCACATGAAAAGAGACATAATTGCAAAAACAATCAGACGGTAATGACAACCAAGCGACTTTAAGTGAAGAAACAAGCTTCTGTATCTTGTACCCAGACTAGTCAAACATTTTTAGAAAAGTATACTAACCGATCCATGCCATTCAGCCCTATGCACTGTCCCAAATGAGCCTGCAAGATAACCGTAAAACAAATGAGATAGATATATGCTTGGCGTAATTTCCATTTAAAAAGACCAGTTCTGCCATAACAACAATAACTGATAAAGAGGTGGACGGAGTGTACCAGCACCAACACGCTCCTTGATATGCAAATCATCCCATGCAATCTCAAGCCAATCCATTGCTAGTGAAGGCTCAAGATTGACATATCTTGGGATGGTCACAGTTGGAACTCCAGTCTGATGGTCAAGTCTGCTCCCAACATCCTCCAGATGTGACTGACAAAGCGGGTCCCCCTTAGTTTGCTTAGCATTACTGATGATTGGACTTCCAGGTACAACAATCTCCTCGTAAGCTTGATGAATAACAATTTGCTCTGCTTCAATTCTAGAACATTCACATACGGGTGGTGCAGAAGTATCAAATGCTTCAACATTCCTCCTCAAATCCAAGGCCATCAGAGATGATTCTTTTTCAAAGCAAGCCTGCTCAGCTGGAAGATGAGTGGAAACTTCTAGATTTTTTGAGTATCTATTAGTCCTTGTTCCTTTGTCTTCCTCTTCACTGCCTGGAAGAGATGATTCTCTTTTATCATATTTGGTTTTCCTTTCGATACAAGTTATTTAGCTGTACCTTTACTTTAACTCATTCAGCCGTCAATCTTGTCTGATGCACAGTGTTTGAAAACAAATTTCCAGAAAATTAACCTGTATCATACCTGAACAAAAAGGTTTTTCAGGAAAAGCAGAACTCTTCGAGTTTAGAATCTGACATGGTGTGCTATCCACATAAGGCCGTTGGAACTCTTGTAGATGTGACATTTTAAAGGGTGAAGGCATTGAAGGGAGAAATCCTCCATTGATTGTCGAATCTGGACCGTGGACATTTCCAGGCTGTCCAACTAGATCAACTACATACTCCCTGTCAAGAAATAAGTTCATACATAAGAACAACAAAGTTAAGAAAGAAAAGAAGGCAACTAACAGGGCAGTAAGAGCTGTAGAATCATTCTAATAGCATGTAGTACATTTTGAAGTTCGACAGAATTTAGATTCTCTTTTTAATCCAAATTCTTAGGCTTATACACGAGAAAATATTGGCAATATTACATTCTGAAATCTGAAAAAATTTCAGTCCCGTGGCAAGCACACTTAAAATAAATACTCTTCAGCAAAAAGTAAACAAAGAATACCAGTTATTTTTTATTTGACTTTCCAACAATGAAAGTATCCAACCTTGAGAACTGCCTGTCATCTTCAATCTTCACAAGGCAAGAGGACTGGTGATCTGCTACACAATAGTGGCACCCTCGAGCAATCCTACATGGTAGGCCTATGTAATCTGCCAATTTCTGCATTAAGCAAAACTTTATAAGTTATCCTCCATCAGTCTCACCTTGCAAGAGAGAGAGTTGATGACTTCAAATATAACAGCAGATAGAATCCACAGTGCATATATTCTACAGAATAATATAAAGGTTAAGAAAAACCAAAACAAAGCAACTAAATTTTGATTAAAAATCTATACATGGTTTAAAAGAAGTTATAAATTTTCGTAATGGTAGATAATCCAATCTGGGTTTAACTGATTTCACCTAGATATCCAAGGTATCAATCCAAATGAGTGATACGTTATCATAGTGGAACAAGAGTTGGAGGGAAACAAGTATTGGAAAACCTCAAGGCTACTTATTCATAGTGAACGTGGATCATAGTTGCTTTAGCCCTTAGGGGTCACCCTTAAATTGTTTTCAACTAAGAGTAGCATGAGCAAATAGTTTATGGACCCATTTTACTTCATTTTGCTACATGGTTTCACTACTAAAACATAAATCATGAACACAAAAAAAGTATCCGCCAGCTGCAAAGACCTGCTTCAAGTGACAACATATCAATCACAAGCACAAATGTCCAAAGAAAAGAATAGTAGAAGTATTGACTCCTTCCTGCATGCTCCACTTGGCTCGGCGGGCTATAGCTCAATTGGCAGAGCTCCGCTCTTGCAATTGGGTCGTTGCGATTATGGGTTAAATGTCTAATTGTTTGAGCGGTAATGATAGTATCTTGTACCTAAAACTTTAAACTCAAAATTGATCTCGATGATCTCATACAAACTTTGTCTGTCAGCATAACAGGCTTCAGATACCTCACTGAATGATGAAGGGAAAGAGTACCCCTGATAGACTGCTCCATACAAAGTGTGGGTGTCACTTGTGTTCCTAAATCCGTCGCATTCTCACTTAAAAGAAAGGCCTCCCGCTCAAACACCCATATATCTTCAAATATGTTCTATGCTATTATTATACCGGTATCCTGCATATAATCTTACAACTAACATTCACTAATTCACAAGCAAGTGTTTATCCATTTGTAAAAAGCAATTATTAAAAAATAACTGTAAAAATTTTAAGTGTTTAACTTTTTTAATTTACTTTACCTTAAAAACTTTTGTTATTAAAAATTGATTGATGTATTAATCTCTAACTATTTTTTGGAGGCTAATCAATTTTTATAAATTAATTAAATAAATTTAATTAGTTTTTACATATTTTTAATTAAATTCTAATTTTTTAATAAACAGATACTAAGTCTTATTCTTTCATTCTATTTTAAATCGTTTAATTTTGTTTAATTTTTATTATATAATAATTTTATGATGATATTATGTTAAACCGTTTAATTTAAATGACACCAATTCATACCAATTGAGCTTTGATATACAGTAGAACAGACCTTTATAATTCACACGGTGAAAAATCTATAACTCGCTAGATTTGTAGTCATTCAGAAATGGAACAATTCTTAACGACCAAAAATTTTCCCACAAAAGCACAAACGAAATCATCACCTTGAATAGAATAGCACGGTGGCGGCATAGTCCTGCGGATACGCTTCCAATGGGTATAACAATACATTTATGAAATTCCTTCAATTTCCTGTTGGAAAATTTCCATCGCTTTTGCAGATCACCTTGCTCCACTGGGAAACTCCCCCTAATATTTCAACATCAGAATCAGAAACGAACGCGACGTCCAACGTTCAAATACTAGTTCGATGGAAGAGAAATTTAACATACCCCATGCAAATGGCAACAAGTTTACCCAATTTCTCCACCAAAACTAGCATATTTTCCGATGCACAGTACAATTCTTGAGCCTTATCCTCAAGCTCCTTAAGACGCGAGTCCCCTCGTTTATCCACAAGAACAACCTCCATTGATGTCTCACTCGGTTCAATTTGTTTGAGAGACATCAAAGATGGCAGCCTACTTCCTTCTTCGGGACCATTGCACATGACCCACAAATAAGGATTCATCCCCAAAATGTTATAGAAGCCATCTGATATTTTGTCATGGTACGACAAGCATCCACTAACCTGTAAAGAAAGAAAGAAAAGATTGTAGCCACCAACTTGTATGTCAAGTAATGCGTAAAAAACGAACAATGACGATGTTGGATAAACGATGATAATGTATGAGATTATCGAGTACCCATAGGCGATGTGAAACGTGTTCTGCATCATTAAACTCAGGTCCAACATCAGGCAAGAGCAAAAGCTCACCGGCGAGTCCAGCTTGGAAACTTAGCCTCTTAGCCAAAGAAAGCTGCAAATAATAGCTCTCCTTAGTCCTTATCGCCACGTCATCCTCCGACCTCCTCTCCTCCACCCCCACCAACTCTTCCCCTGGCACCACCTCCTCGTGCCTCGCAGTCGTCGCGGTAGACAACCGCGTTGTAGCCGTATCCTTGACATCGATCGAGAAGTTTCCGTCCAAAGTAGTCCCCGAGAACAAGCTCCCCGCATAACTACTCCCGCTTGATAACCTCGGCAACGACACTTGACGGTCAAAATTGCGGTCAACGTCCCTCTCTTGGACTACCACCTCGGGGACAGCCTGTGGCTCAGGAGGGAGTAAGAGCTCGCGATCGTCGTCAAATGACTGGCGGTGTACCTTCACGTGACTCAACCTCTCCCCTTTTCTTTCGGTTAACCAATCGTAAAAAGCGCCAATTTGCTTCTTCTTTTTGTAGCTACCATCCTCGAACTGTTTCTTCTTTTTCTGAAACTTTTCATCGTCGCTGCTTGTGAAGCGATCAGATACTATAGTATTATTATTATCGGTGGTGATTGTTGAAGATTTGTTGTTGTTGCCAAACAAGTCTTTTGACGGTGACTTTCGTAGGTCGTTTTCGATGCTGAAGTTATCTTTAGTGACGTTCTTCCTCTCCTGGTCCACCAACAGTTGTTTCTTGGATGCATCGAATCCAGACCGATCCGGAAACTGCCTCGGGAAGAAGTAAGTCGTTCGATGAGGCATTTCTCTTTTCCTTTCACAGACTTCACGAGATCAACAGCAAACAACACAATCCGCACGAGCACGCCTCCAAACACCTTCTCTCTTCACACGTTCTCTCTCTCTCTCTCTCTCTCTCTCGCTTTCTCTTGTTATCAAACCTCCTAGGTCATATTGAGAGCTGCTCGATCTTACAATTCCTGCAAGTCGTTAAGATTCAATAATCGAACCAAAATTTGCTTTACGCTTTGTGTAAGTGAAGCCAAAAACAATCCGAACCTGGTAGAGGCTCCAGTCAATGTTCAAAAACGAGAATATTCCGCGAACACTACTTCAGACGCAGCAGGAGTTGTTAATCAGTGGTTTGGAAAACGGATATAAAACTAAAACCTGCAAGTAGTCGATACGTTTGGAAGCAAAGCAACCGTTATTGTTCGCTACGCATTTTGAGGGATCAGGAGGACGGTGGAGATACTGAGAGAGAGAGGAGAAGGGCAAGGAAGAAAGGAGCTAAAGAGTTAAGAGTGCTCGGTTTCTTTAAGCAAAAAAATGAGATAGGAGAGAGAAGCAACTGGGCGGGGTGGGGAAAATTGTAAACAAAAAAAAAAAACAAGACAAGAAAAAAAGGAATATGGGAAATGCGGGTTTTGTATTGAGACGTGAGGGCCGAAGCACACGTAAGTTTTACAACGACAGGCGTTACGACACGTAAGGCTTTACCGGGGCGTAGGTGACCGGGGTCAGATATGAAATGGCGAAAATGCCCTTGTGTTGGCCTCACCTTTTCTATAACGGCATGTGACAGTGGTTAGGAGTTTCATGCTGTGTTTGTCGTCTGTTGGCTGTAAAGCAGAGGGACAGAGACGGTGTGGGTTTTCCATGCATTTAGTTGGTAGATTATCAGTCGGGGTGCGTGAATGTGAATCCCATTTCTAATTTCTACTTTTGATTGCGTCAGCTTGTGTGGCGTGATTATGGAGTTGAGTTCAACAGTCCACACCCAGGCCGTTGATTGTCAAGTCCCTCTCTCCCAACCCTAGTCTGCAACAATGTTTTGATAAATATACGGTGCAACTGTTTTACATGTGAGTCAGGCACTTTAACTGGATATCTTTTGACTTGTTAGCGTTTTGGTGCCCGTGCCAAATGTCAGCTACAGTAAAAGCCTCTCCTTTCAATTGTTGTTGTTGTAGGTAACTGCTACTTGTATAAAGCAATTCAATCAAAACGGATCAAACGCGGCAGTTGAATTAATCCAAGTAAAACATTGTTGTTAACGGTTATCAGTCATGTCGACTCTCACACATCTATGCGGCTAAGTATCACACATCTATGCGACTCTCACACAAATCAATGAACCAATACCATCGTCGCTTTGTGCACGACAGTATCAGTTGAGTTAACGAATGAGGCGTACGATACGATCTTTTAAGACCCAGTGAAAATGTGTGGCTTCGCTGTTATGGCCAGGTAGAAAATATAGGATCTACTTCTAGAAAGTTAGCCCTTTTTTTTATTTTACATGTGGTGTGAGCATAGACGGAGCTATGTAGAGACTTGGGGGGCCCAAGATTTTTTAAAAAAATATTTTTAATATATATATAAATATATAAAAACGAAGTTATTTAAGGGTTAGTGATATACTGGGTCCCTCAAATTTTAAAAAAATTAATATTCGGACCCTCCTATAATAAATTTCTGGCTTCGTCACTAGGTGTGAGGTCGATCATGGGCCTCCTCAGCTCGAAGACATTTTAGTAGTGCAATAAGTCTGTTACGACCCCGGTTTACTGATTTTGCCCTACTAGTTTTGGGCTACTTTAAGGCTCCGGCACCTTCCTTAGGCCCGGCCTACCCCTCTCACAGGCTCAGGCTCACAGGCTCGGCCCAAGATCGCAACAGGGGTTGGTAGCCCCAGCACCCCCCAAGGCTGGGAATCAAACATGGGATGTAACTCATGCTCAACCCCTCCTTGTACCATTGAGCTAAGGGTTGGGCATGGGTTACATCCCATGTTCGATTCCCAGCCTTGGGAGGTGCTGGGGCTACCAACCTTAGCTCAATGGTACAAGAAGGGGTTGGGCATGGGTTACATCCCATGTTCGATTCCTAACCTTGGGGGGTGCTGGAGCTACCAACCCCTGTTGCGATCTTGGGTCGAGCCTGTGAGCCTGAGCCTGTGAGGGGAGGTAGGCCAGGCCTAAGGGAGGTGCCGGAGCCCTAGAATAGCCCAAAACTAGTAGGGCAAAACCAGTAAGCCGGGGTCGTAACAAAGTCATCATCGTAGATTATACTATAAATTCTGTGGCTTATTTCGCAGTTACGCCATGATATAGATCCATCATGGGAAGTGGAAGCAACCCAGTATAAAACAAAAGGGAAATATTAAGAAATCGTTCGGTTGGTGATCCATAACACTGTAGATTACAAGTGGTTTAACATGAGGCTTATTTTGGTGCAAATTACTAGTACTTTGCTTGCAATAATCTACATGTCAAAATTAAAATACCAATTCATATTAATCTATCTCATTCTTCTTTATTCGATTCTAAAGCTTAATGATAGTATTAGGCCATAACATGGCTTTATTCTATTTGTCCGATTCACTGTACGATTTAATATCTCCAAATACACGTGAAAACGAAAGACAATGCTACAATATTATGCAACTTGTCAACTTCTTTTTATGCTTATTTTTATATTTCATTACCCATAAATACTTTCTATTCCTTTTTTTTCACGAGGTATTTTAGGAAAGTTCCAATTACAGAAAAGCACTTTTAAACCATTCACACACAAACTAATCCTCTCTTAAATCTGATAATTTCTTTGCAGAAGGCAAAGTTCAGACTCTAAATATTAAATAATTGCATATATAAAAACGATTCAAACATGTGATCTCACTTACGCTAAAAAAGTCCTTTTCCAACCCCTCTGGTTACTTTCCGGTTCTTTTCGAGACACTCATCCTTACGCACGTACTTGAAAGTTACAGTACATGAGTAACAAGTTCAAGCTTCCCTTGGATTATTGGTCAGCTTGACAATATGTAAGTTGTTGTCCTTTACTACAACTTGTCATCTCATTTCATTTGGATGGAAAACAAATTAAACTCCTGTGAACCAATGATGACCATTTCGTTGTAATTGTAGACTTAAGAAGAACTAGGTGCAAAGTGGGCCCCAGTATGAATAAATGGAATCCTGGCATTCTTAATTTGGAAAATACCGCCAGTCATCCGATCTCTCTGTCTGTTTCTTTATGTTAATCCCACAATAGTCGAATCTGTGTCTGTTACGGCATATCCAAAACCAAAATTATTATTTCCAACTAGGCATAGACTAATAATGTTCATCCACTGAAGTTGGCTATGGCTTAATTAATTTGGTTAGGTGTATTCACTTAACAGGGTGCTTTCTTGACTATTCCCAACTATAGAAGCCTCAACCTTTGACAATTTGGCCGCTGATACTGTTTGAGTGTTGCTTATAAGTGATAGAATAATCTGAATTACTATTCTGTATGGTAATTACCAAATAAAGAGCACGTAATATTTTAAAATTAATTATTAATATAAATAATAAAACGAACCAAAAAGTTCAAGTTATCGCCATGAAGGATTCACAGTTAAACTCGAATTAGGGTACGAGTAGGTATGTATATAACGTTGGTTGACATGATCTTGTTGGGAGTTGGAAGAGCTGGTGAGATCAATGCATGCATCTCTTGTACATGGTTGGGTCGCATTGATGACTCCCATTGTAGATATTACTCAATATTTAAGTTATTGGAACCATAATTAATGGAAGGATAACATCTGATTACAATGGCACAACTTGCACTATAAACAAATACATGATGCAGCTACAGAAAGTCACAGGTTTCTAAGAAAATTAAAGTTAAGGCTTCATCTCCACCTAAGTTGGTGGCCATCCTTTCCTGACTTCCCAGTTCCCAGCACCCACCAGTCTGCAGTATTGCAATTTCAATTTCAAGATTTGTAATTGACACATTTTAATATGTTATCCTTTCCACTGTAACACCAATTTCTTCCCTACCAACGCTATGTTCTTCTTCTTCCTCGTGAAGGATAAATCATGTAATTGTCCCATTCAAATGTTGTCTATAAAATGGGAATTGAGTAGGAAAACACACAACAAACAAGGGCTTTAGTGTCTTAGGGTTTATGTACACATGTGATTATATTCACATGAGCGATCCTTTAAAATAGTATGTACGGATGGAATCCCCTACCACGCAATGCTGGAGTTGTTCTGTCTTTTGCACTTATCATTTTATGATGACCTTGGTGCTGTAAATGTTCTGAGAGTAAGAACTTTGTATTATTCTCGTTATGGCTTTTAACTTCACGTGTGACGATGGGATTGCTACATAACATAAAATGCCAAACGGTCAGCACTTTGCAGGAGTAGGGATTTGCTTGGGTCAGTCTTGTAAGTCTTATTGGTCCCTGTTACTGTTAGCTGCAAAATAAGCCAGGAAGGGTGTCAGCTTCTTTTGAACCTGGAAAATTTAGGAAAGTGAAGAATGAGTTGTGATGTGAAATTCCTGGATTGAATTTATGCTTCGCGACGTCCCACCAAGTACAATGTTTGACCCGTTCGTATTAAGCCAAACTAAGTAGGAAATGATTGATATTTTGGGGAAAATAGAAAAGAAGAAGAAGAGGAGAAAAGGTACGTGGTCTTTTCTTTACTAAACAGGTTTATTGAAAGAGGAATAAGTGCCCATTTAGATTATTTTATATTAGTAGAATTTTTGTTAATAAAGCTTTTGTTAGTAGAGTTTTTCTAAGAAGAACTTTTCTAAAAAATTAAGTGAACTATTTGGCTGTTAATTAAAAAAATAACTTTTTATAAAGAACTTCACTGTTTAGTAACATAAAAATAAAAAAAGAACTTTTATCAATTTTAACTATATTTTATTTTGTAATAAAAATTATTTATGCATATAAATAATAGTTAAAATATATTAAACAATATGTAAAGCACAATATATTAGGTTTACATTTGATTTGAAAGAATTCAACTATTATTAGGTCTTTCATAAATGGAATGAGTT
>JANZLD010000038.1:228748-240543 GCA_026413575.1 Erythroxylum carthagenense | reverse complement strand
TAAATATATATGGATATATTTATTAGGCTAGATTGAATTAAGTTGTCGGGCTTTTATTATATGAGATATAATGGGCCAAAACTTATTGAGCTTTAATGGGATTAGGTTTTCTCTATAAATAAAGAAACTTAGGTCTCATAATAGGGTGTGACACCATTGTGATACGAAACCCTAACCACCATCTGAGAGAAAATTGTGCGACATTCGGAAAGAGTTTCAGGACTTGCTAGCACACGATAGCTGCAGCCTGGATCGTGCATACTCGTGTGGATACTGGTAGAGGACATTTGTGTGTAGTAGTGTCTACGAATCTGAAAAATCAACCACCAATCCGTGTCAAAAAGGTATTTTTCGCGCGTCCTATATGTTTTCGGTTATACATCGTGTTGTGTTATAGTCTTTTCCGCAGTGTATTGTGAATACTCGGGCCATACGCGATCCGACACTATATTGGATCATATTATGAATACTTCCATCTTTTTATAATAATCCTTTATACTTTTTGAACCTTGGGTAAGACTTTGCAATCATTAATATAAATCTCTATAATAATGGTTTGTCACAAATCTCCTTCTTATAAAAGCTTTTAATTCAACCTAAGTCTTTATATATAGATCATAATTCTTACTATTATTCATCAATTGATCCTACCAAAATAAAAAATTATTACAACCATCTTTATCTTCTTATCCTTCAAATAATTGTGAAAATTAAAGATTGATTGCATCTTTCTCTCCTACTCTAGATAAGCTTTATGATTGTTTCTACCTTTAAAAGAAGATATGATCATCTTGATACTACAAAATTTTCCATTTGGACTTTCTTAAACTTTAGGCTCTCTTCTAGGTCCCCAATCATGCCTAACTCCTCTCTAAAGCATAAAATATCCTCTTCAGTCTTGAATGTTAAATAAACATCATCAATATTTAAATAGTTATTCTCTTCATCAACTTTTGTTGATTTTATTTGATTACACTTAGTATACATCCTCTAATTACGAAATTTAGATTTACCAACTCCTTTGTAATTTAGCAATCTAATGGGATTGCTTCCCCAACATGTCCTTCACCTTATTATACATTATGTTCATCTTCTCAAACTCTTGTTACATAGCTTACACAAAGTACATGATTTCTTTCTCTTCCTTCGGAGTTCTAACACCTTCAAAGACATATTTGAAAGATTCAAGAAAATTTATAAGAAAAATGTTCTCACACACTCCTTTATGTGTATTCTATCAGAAGATGTCAAACAACTTGTTAGTCTTTAAGTGACTTTTCTTAATGGTAATTTGACACTCTTTTATCTTTTCTAATCCTTTGCTTCTTTCATAAATTATTAAAGGAACTAAACAAAATAAAACAAAGATTTCAAACTTGAAAAGTCTTAAAAAAACTAAATAACTATTAGTCAAGTAAAGAAATAAGTCAACATTTAAGCAAGAAATAAGGAAGCTTAATAAAATAAGGAGAGTCACAATAATTCAAACTGTATTTAGATTTATTTCTTAATGTAACTATAACTATATGACTTTTTTATTTTCTTTTATGTGGAAAACAAATATATTTGATTAAATAATAATGCAAATAATAGGGTTTATAACAATTTAATATGAAAGACACAAAATAAGGGATTAAACAAAGACAATTTGTAGCATAATAAGAAGAGATAGAATATAAACAAGATGATGACATAATTTATAGAATCAAAACTTCTAATCAAAACTTTATAGAAAAGAAAGAGATGTAGAATAACAAATAAAGAGTCACAAGGAAAACAAAAATTTAACTAAAAAATTGAATAAAATTTAAATGATACAAAGCATAACGTATAATTATTACTAATTTAAAGCCAAACTCTAATACCAACTAATGTGAAATTATATAGGAATTAAACCATAAGGAAGCCAACAAGATTGAATCATACTAATAAAGCTAAATCATATATACTAAGAACTAATAAGTTAATTATAAAGACCTTACAAGTAAAAAGGGAGATAGAAACGAAATAAATATAAGGTAAATGATTCCCCTTAATCTCTTGAAATCCAAATAAGGAAAGACCCTATAATCTATAATAAGGAAGAGTAGGTTGACAGTAGTATCCTAGTTGCCTCTATAAAGGGTAAGGAGCCTAAGACCTCATAGTAGCAGAAAGGGAGATGGAGACCCTAACTAAGGACAAGGAAAGAATATATCTTAAAGTTCTGAGCTAAAAAGATATGATGGAAGAAAAAATGTTATAAATAGGAGATCTAATAAAAAGAGAAGGAAGGGAGGTCTACTTCAAAAATCTCCTTCTTAATCACCATAGCAGTATGGAATATAAATGGCTTAAACAGCTTAGGTAAGCAACATACAATTATTAATTTCATTTTCAAAAATAAAGTGACATACATGAGTATCATAGAAACCAAGTTATTGTATGAAAAGCTTTTGAAGCGCAAACTTTTGGGAACTTGGTGGAATTTTGTCTCTAACCATGAATACCATCATTTTGGTAAGGTAATAACTGGCTTTGATACTAGCAGGGTCAAGTTGGAAGTCGCTCACTCTAGTGATCAACATTTAAACACTAAAATTTATTTTTTTGAGGAAAAGAAAGAGCTCAAGGTAACTTTTATCTATGGATCCAAATTCAAATTTCAAACGAAGAATTATATAAACACTTGTAGACCATTAAACTAAACATACAAAGCCATTGGAGAGTTATAAGTGATTTCAATAGTACACTATATTGGTTTGAATCTAAGGGTAATTCCAGCTTGAGAAACTTTTCTATAGATTTCAATAACTGCGTAGTAAAGTTGAGGCTCACAAATCTTAATTTTGAGGGGAGCTACTTCATTTGGAATAACAAAAAAGTAGATATTTGGTTTATCTATAAGAAACTGGATAAAGTTTTAATGGATGGGCATTAGTTGAATAAGTTTCCTAATAGTAAAGCTAATTTCTTAAATCATAATGTTTCAAACAACTCTCCTATACTAGTCCAAAGCCTTTTCTCCCAAGAGAGAAAGTTTTTCCCTTTCAGATATAATAATTTCTTAGGAGAAATAGGGGATTTTAAGGAGCAATAAGGAAAGTTCTGCATAATAAAGTTCATGGACATAAGGCTTTTATTTGTGTGGAGAAATTAGATTACATAAGATAGCAACTTAAACAATTAGAGAAAAAGGTCTATATAAAGTCCTAATTTAGTATTAAGGGCTCTAAATAAATCTTATAAAATATTCAGAAGTAGGTTTATGATAACCCATAAATGGCTAATTGAAAAATACACTAAAGATCTATTAATGGATAACTCTATCCTTAGACAAAGCTTTATAGTTACCTAATTAAAGGATGGTAATAAGAACACCAAGTTTTATCATAGGCTATACTGTCCAGAAGGAACAAAAATAAACTCACTCAGTGTCTTCACAACAATAATTAAAGGAACTAATTTTCAACTATTTCAAGGAAACACTTGATATTGTAAATAACAAAATATCAACTCCCTTATTACTAAAATACTTTATCTCTCATAACTTTTAAAAGAAATGCTTCAATTTCTCAATGCTTTGGTGAACTCAATTTCTCAACGCTAAGTTGTTGAACCCTAAAAAGTATAGCTAAAAGTTAAAGATCTAGTAATAGAAGCAATGCAAGAATTCTTTAAAACGGGGAAGCTTTTTAAAGTCATCAACAAGATATATATAACTTTGGTACCCAAAAGTTTAAACCCTCCTTTTTTTAGGGGAATACGGATCGATATCCTGCTCTAATTTCATATATAAAGTTATAGTAAAGATTCTTTCCACAAGGTTGAGAAAAGCCCTAACTTCCATAATTAACACAACTTAGGTGGCTTTTTGGAAACATATAGGAGATTACGTCTTATTATCTCAGGAGTTATTTATAGGCTATTCTAGGAAGAAAACACCAAAAAACTATGCTATCAAAGTATATTGTACAAGGCATATGACACCCTAAGCTAGTCCTTTATAAAGCAAATTTAGAGGTTTTCCATTTTCTTATAAAGTTTATAGGTTAGATAAACATGTGCATTACTTCCCAATCTTCCCAATCTTACTCCATCTTAGTAAATAGAGAGCCAATAAAGATATTCCAGGGCAAGAAAGGTATTAGAAAAATGGACCCGTTATCCCCTTATATAGTTGTCCTAATAATGGAAGTACTGTCAAAGTTGCTAAAATGCAACATTAATCAGACCCTATCTTCCAATTTTATAGTAGATGCAAGAGGCTAAACATATCACATCTATTGTTTGTAGATGATTTATTAATGTTTTCTAAATCAGATGACAGGTTATTCTTCCTTTAATTAAACACACTAAAATTTTTTAGGGATTTGTCAGGGCTAAGAATCAATAAATAGAAGAGATACATCCTGATCTCTAAAAGTGAAAGTATTTATCCTCCTGGTTAAATGCAATTACAAGTTTGCAAATGAAAGAACCCCTTTCAAATACAAGGGATTACCTATACCCTTAAGAAGATTTTTATTCAACGAATGTGCTCCCCTTATTGAAAAGGTCCAAAAGAAGCTGAATTCTTGGAACAATCTACATCTATCTATGATAGGTAGAGTTACTTTAATTAAGGTAGTTATCAACTCTATACATTGGAGCTCCCAATTTTGTTTTTGTCAAAGTTTTAATTGGAGCAATAGAGACTTGATGAGGCAATTTTTAGTTGCGGGAACAACTAATGGGAGATATAAAGCAAAAGTAGGATAGAAACAAGTTTGCAAAGATGAGGAAAGGGAATTATGATTAATTCCTATTAGCATCAGCAGTGAAGTGTCCATGGGAAAGAGAATAAGGAGAAATAAAAGAAAGAAATCCTCATTAGTTTAATGAATTTATGAATTGTATCTAAAAAGGAAAAGTTTTTAGGAAATTAGGATTCCACAAAACAGATCCCATTTCTTCACAAATCTACTAGAAATTAGGAATGCTATCTTGCAATGCTTCAATTGTGAAATTGACAATAGAAATATAGCCTCAATGCTATATGATAATTAGAGTAAGGTGGGAGTATTATTAGTTAAATAAACCTATGCTAATTTCATATAGTATATTCCTAAAGAAACAAAATTAAATGATTTATTTAACTATGGATCAGTCGGGGAGTTATCTTAGGGAGACGAAATCTATAATCCCAAACTATAATCTTTTCCCTAAAAAGGAAGACTCCTACTTCTAGACCTTGCATCCCCCAAAGCAATTCACTAGTTTAGCATACAAAAATAGCCTAACTAGGGAGAGGAAAAGAGTTGACTGGAATAGTATGGTATGGGATTTGAGTCTACCTCCTAAGATATCAATAAACATATGGTTCCTATGCTTGGAAAAAAATTATCAACCTTAGACAAGCTCACTTTCCTTAATAAGCATAATATTTTTCATCTATGTAGAAACTAAGAAGAATACTAGAGCACATATATTTTGATTTTTGCCTTCTCTAAAACTATATAGTTAGAGATACCAACGAATAGTCAAATTAGAATGCATCATCTAAGCTTTAAAGGGTTCCTAAATTGGTATGACAGAAACTAGGTAGCTTAAAAGAGAGATAGGAGCGTTATATTTCTTACCTTTGGCATTTGCCCATAGGTGATTTGGAAAGAGTGCAACAATTTCATATTCAGAAATTCATAACAAACAGTCCAAGATATCAATGAAGAGGTATACAGATGGGTCAAGAAATAGATGATAACAAATAAACAGAAGAGAACACATAATACACAAATCTCTTTGACCTAGGGGATGGAAGAAACAAGAGTGACCAAATAATTGACAAAGAAGGAAAGCATGAAATGTAAGGAAGATACAATTTACACTACTGATCAGGCAATTTCATTTTCAAAGAAAAGAACATACTTAATAGATGGAATTGAGTAAGAAACTAAGAATATTGATTAAAATTGGTGAATAAAATATTGTTAAATTAAAGTTGGGAAATAGGATTTTAGTAACAATGTTTATTAAAATTAGTTAATAAAACAAAATAATTATAAGCATTAAAAATTGAATTATATAAGTAAACAAAATATATTAGCTTATAGTTGAACTATGAGATTACATAAGGTAAGTTGTAAACTTATAGTTAGAAGTTATAGTTGAAGTTCAATATATTATAACTGTGAGTGTATGTTTTTAGTTTATGGTTGAATGATGTAATCATACAAACTGAGTTATATTATATAAGATGCATATATGTATTGTGTAATTGTGTATGTTGAATACTTGAATTGTTAGTTTTTGACTTATTGGTGAATTGTGATGGATGAAATTGAATTGTGTATAATGTAATCATATAAAATGAGTAGTATTATATAAGATGTATATACATATTGTGTAATTATGTATGTTGAATACTTAAATTGTTGGTTTTTGAATTATTGGTGAATTATGTTGGATGAATTGAATTTTATATGATGTAATCAATCAAAATGAGTTATATTATATAAGATATATATATGTATTGTGTAATTGTGTATAATATATATGTGCTTTAGTGTTAGTTTAGGCTTTTGAGTTAAACAATCAATATTTTGTGATAATAGTTGGTAATGAAATTATTTTTTGTTCATTTTGATATGAAATTAAGTTAATTTTGATACACGCCTTCATTTATTTTTACAGACAAATAGAAGGAAGTTTAAGGACTCTTGATAATTCAACCATTTTAGGAAGATACATTAATCGAGCTTGGGCTTATGCTAGATTAGTTCCTAGAACGAAGAATCATATCATTTGTTTTTTTGTAACAAGTATTTGAAAGGTGGAAGAACCACTAGATTAAGGAAGCATTTAGTTGAGGTCAAGGTTGAAGTAGAGCCTTGTAAAAAAGTAAGTTATGATGTGAAATGACAAATGAAGACTTTGTTTGAAGAGTATCAGCACCAGAAAGATAGAAGGCAAAGATTGAATTACAAAATTGGTAGTGGAAGTTCATTTGTTGGTGTTCAGAATGATAGTGGGAATGTTGAAGGTGGTATTATTCCTACCTAACAAGAAGTGGATGTTGCACCTGATCTTATGAAAAGAAGAAGACAAGTGCTTAAATTTTTTGTACCATTAAACAACTTCTAGAGCTTAACCTTCAATTTGTAGTTCCTTATATTTAAGAGAAGTGGCTTATAATGTGGATATAGCAATGTCTAGGAGGTGGTACGATTTAGGTATAACATTCAATATTTTTCAATCTTATTATTTTCAGCCTATGGTAGATGATATTGCCTCTTACAGTGCAGGATACAAAGTTCCTTCAATTGATGACTACAGAAGTAAACTTTTGAGGAGTTCTGTTTATGAAATTAAAAATTATTTGGATGAAAGAAGAATGAATTGGCTACTTTTGGGTGTTCAATCATATATGATGGTTCGGCAAATAGAAGACATGAGCCTATTATTAATTTTTTGGTTTATTTTGCAAAGGGCACAATGTTTTAAAAGTTTATTGATGAATTTGACATTCTTAGGAATGTTAATACTCTATTTAAAATATTCAATGAAGTTGTGAATAAAGTTGAACCATAAAATATTGTTCAATTCATTACTGAAAATGATTTCGTGTATAAAATGACTAGAAGAATATTAAAAAGCAAGTATAATTCTTTTTATTGGACTCCTTGTGTTGCACATTACATTAATTTAGAGTTAGAAAATATAAGGGATGCGAGGTATTTTCCTATTATTGACGAGACTGTGTAGAAAGCAAAAAAGGTGATCAAATTCTTCCATAATTATGCATAGATCTTAAATTGAATGAGAAAGGATTTTACCAATGGTAGAAAATTGTATCTCCTGTTATTACAAGACTTGCAACAAATTTCTTGTCACTTTAGTATTTTATTATGATGAAGAAATATATGAGACAAATATTTACAAGTGATAAGTGAGTTACATCTCAGCATTTTACGTCTAATGCTGAATTGGAGGTTTCTAAAATTATACCTGAAGAAAATGAATTTTGGTCCTAATGTTAATTTGTTATTCGAGTTTCTGAGCCTTTGGTGAGGGTACTTTGTCTAGCTGATAGTGATGAAAAGGCCATAATGGGTTATTTTTAATGATGCCATGGAAAGGGAGAAGAAAACAATCAAGGCCAATTTGAAAAATAAGTCTTCTTTGTACACACCTTGTCTTGTAGTCATCAATGAGAGATGGAAAAGGCAACTTTACTCTCTGTTGTTTGCAACTGGGGCATTTTTGAATTATAATGTCTATTTCAAACTAAGTTTTACAAAAAAGAAAGTTGAAGTTAATAAGAAAATGTTATTAACTATTACAATAATTGTTACCTATGAGATGCAAGATCCCCTAAGCTCACAAATGGAGATTTATATAAAAGTTTCTAGTGATTTTGGGATGCCAATTGCTAGAAATAATTATATGTTGTCTTTTGAGGATATCAAGTCCAACTTGTTGTCTAAGGAAAATTTTAACCTTGAGCTTTTTTCAGATGATAAAGTTGAAGGCTTATTTGTTATGGGTAGAACGGTTGAAAAGGGGAGTACAATTAAAAAGAAATCTAGGTTAAAATCTAGTGGATATAATTCCAAGGCCTATTGATATTGCAAGAAAGTTAGGCACGATATTTTCAAGTGTTATAAATTGAAAAATGAAAAGGAGAGAGTTGAAAAAAAGGAAAGCAACCTAAAAAACTCACTACTGAAGCCGGTATTGTTGACACTAAGTTTGATGGTGATATATTATCGGTTACCTCTTATGGAAAAAGGAGTATGACTGAGTGGATTTACATTTCGGTTGTACACTCAGTACAAGATTGTTGGCATAGGTAGTGTAGAGATCAAGACCCATAATGGTTGTATTAGGACATTAACCAATGTGCGACATATTTCTTATTTGAAACATAACTTGATTTCCTTAGGCTCCTTGACACTTGGTAGCCTTTATGTCTTGCAAGGTTTGAATGTCACAGGTTCAACCATTGTGTCCACATCTTCATTTTCTGATAGTGATCTCACTTGTCTATGGCATATGTGCCTAAGCCATATGAGTGAGAAAGGTATAGATTTGCTGAGCAAGAAAGGTAGTTTTGGCGTTGGTAGGGTAAATTGGAATTTTGTGAGCATTGTCTTTGGTAAGCAGAAAAAGCCAACTTCTCCACTGCTACACATTGTGCCAAAAGTACCCTTAATTACATTCATTCAGATCTTTGGAGACCTTCTAAAGTTCCCTCTATTAGAGGGAAACATTATATGATGACCTTGATTGATGACTTCTCCCACAAGGTTTGGGTTTATTTCTTGAGGCATAAAAATGAAACTTTTCCTATTTTTAAGAAGTGGAAAGCCCTTATTGAGAACCAAATTGGGAAGAAGGTGAAGAAGCTTAAAACAGACAATGGATTAGAGTTCTGTGAAACATATTTCAATAAATTATATGCTCAAGTTAGAATTGCTAGACACAAGACACTGGCTGGTAAGCTCTAGTATAATGGTGTTGTAGAATAAATGAACAGGGCTCTACTTGAGAGAGCTTGTTGTATGCTTTCTAATGTTGGATTATGGCATCGACATGATCTTTAGTGTGAAGTAATTTATACATCATATTATTTGACCAATTACTCCCCACATTAATCTCTTGGTTTCAAAATTCCAAAGGATGTTTGGTCAAGTAATCCTATTACTCTAATTTAAGAGTTTTGGACGTCCTACTTATGTACATGTTAACGGTGACAAACTAACACCTAGAGCTAAAAAGTGCGTATTTCTTGGTTATAGTTTTGAATCAAAAAGATATCATTTATGTTGTACTGATCCTGAGTTACGCAAAGTCATTCTTGGCAGAGATGTGACATTTAATGAAAATGCATTACTTTCTTCTAGAAAAGATTTTGGTTCTTCTACTGGTATAGGTGTTCAGTAGGATACTAATAAAAAGGTGGAGTTAGAAGTGAGATTGTTTCCTCGTCCCAATGTTGATGCTCCTAGTTCCTTTGCTACTCAGTCTAGCGATATTGATGACATTCATGATGTCTTTAGCACCACTACTTATGTTTCACCTCAACAAGAGCATTCTACTACTACTCTTGTTCCGCCTTAACAAGAGCATTCTACCAGCTGAGATCGTCCAAGGAGAATTATCCAAAAGTTTGCTAGATAACTAACAATGGTGACCACTTGGTTGCTTATACACTTTCAATTGCTCAAGAAATTCCTAAAAGTGTTGAACCTTCCTTTTATTTTGAAGCTATTTCATGTGTTGATTCATCTAAGTGGCTTGTGGCAATGAATGAAGAAATTGAAAGTCTCCATAAGAACGATACTTGGGATTTAAGTGAGCATCCTAGAGGCAAGCGACCATGGATTTATAAAAGGATTTATAAGAAGAAAGATGGCATCCCCAGGGTTAAAGAAGTAATGTGGAAAACACGTTTGGTTGTTTGTGGTTTTGAATAAAATCAAGGTATTGATTGTAATGAAAATTTCTCTCCTATTGTTCGTCATACCTCCATTCGTGTGCTTTTTGCCCTTGTTGCTCTATTTAATTTTGAGTTGGAGCAACTTGATATAAAAATTGATTTTCTACATGGAGAACTCAAGGAAGAGACATGAAACACCTTGCGGGTTTCGTTGTTTTTGGTAAGGAGCATTGTGTTTGTCGTTTTAAGAAATATCTTTATGGGCTTAAGTAAGCTCCAAGGCAATGGTACAAAAGGTTTGATAACTTTATAATCGAGCAAGCCTTTACTAGATGCCAAGATGACAATTGTGTCTATTTTCGACAATATGTATATGGGTCTTTTGTGTACTTGTTACTATATGTTGATGATATGCTCATTATTTCTCATGACAAGTCTTTGATCGATAATTTAAAATCTCAACTCAGTAAGGAGTTTGAAGGGAAAGAAATTGGTGTGGCAAAAAAAGATTCTTAGCATGGAGATAAAAAAGGATCGACAAAATAGGAAGTTGTTTCTATCTCAAAAGAACTATATACAAAAAATTCTTAACTGATTTAACATGAGCTCTTGTAATCCTATCTCGATGCCTCTCGCCGCACATTTCAAGTTGTCATATGATTTTTGTCCAAAGACAAAGGAAGAAATAGAACGTATGTCAAATGTTCCATATTCTAGTGTTGTTGGTAGTCTTATGTATGTCATGGTTTACATTATACCTATGTCAAATGTTCTATATTCTAGTGTTGTTGGTAGTCTTATATGTCATGGTTTACATTAGACCTAATCTAGCATATGCGGTTAGCATGGTGAGTCGTGTTATGCACAAATCTAGTAAGGTTCATTGGGATGCTATCAAATGGATCCTTTGATATTTGAAAGGTTCTTGTAATCTTGGTTTGATGTTTGTTAGGGGCAAGGCAACATCTAATAATGTTATCGATTTTTTGGACTCTGATTATAGTGGTGACCTTGATAGACGAAGGTCTCTCTCTGGTTACATCTTCACTTTGTGTTCTAGTACTATCATTTGGAAAGCATCACTACAATCTATAACGACTTTGTTTACTATAGAGGCAGAGTACATTGCAGTTGTAAAAGGTGCGAAGGAGGCTACTTGGTTGTGTGGGCTTATTATCGAGTTTGGTGTCACACAGGATATTACTATTCTGTTTTCAAATAGCCAGAGTGTTATTCATCTTACCAAGAGTGATGCCTATCATTCTAAAACTAAGTGTTGGGCCCCGACTCGTAATAAGCATGCTTAAATTATTTTGAGGCATGTTTAAATTATTTTGAGGTTTTAGTTTGATAATTTTAATTTGGTTGGAAGAAATTGAGGATTTTATGGTGTAGG
>JANZLD010000038.1:193302-205602 GCA_026413575.1 Erythroxylum carthagenense | reverse complement strand
TTAGAGAAGTTTTCATTAGTTTTAACAATTGAATTTTCAATTTGGGGCAATTAAACCCCGTTTCCTATTTTATTCGTTTCTTCCCCGTTTGACCTCCGATTTGCACGATTTTTGAAGCATTATCTTCAGAAAAAAAAATCATACCCCTTTTTTGATAAAGTGAGAGTGTCGGGTTCTAGGTGGATTTACGGATGATATGCTCGGGTTTAGTTTGGTTTTTGTAAGAGGTTGGGTCTCGGTAATGGGATCCAACACTAAGCATATTAGTGTGAAGTGCTACTACATCAGAGGCACTATTTCCGCGGGAGAAATTGTTATGAAGAAAGTTCACACATCTGAAAATCTTGCAGATATGTTGACCAAGTTACTGTCTATCGCTAAGTTCGAGAATTGCTTGGACTTAGTTGGTGTTGGCAGCATCTAATTACCTTTTGAGCTTTATATGTCAATGAGTAACTCGTAGAATTTGATTCAAGGTGGAGATTGTTGAGTATATAACTCAAATACTTATTCATCAACATTAAATGATTGTTGAGTATATGACTCAAACTCTTGTTCATCAATAATAAATGATGGCTTATTTACTAAGGAATCTAAGGTCAAACTTCTCAAGCCAAACATTTAGTGCTCCAATCAATACAATGTTTTTTTTTTTTTGGTGGATAACTCAACCATTTCTTGTCAACTTTGAAGACAAATTGGCTTATGGTGTAAGGCAAAGGTGGTGAAAGTTTAAGTATTATAAATACATCTTGACTCCTTCCATTTTTCATTGATGCAACACCAAGAAACTTACAAAAATTTTTATCTTCACCATATTAGCTCAAAATTGTATTCACTTTTATTTTAGGAGAGAGTTTTATTTTGTGAGATTATATACAAAATTTATATCCTCATTATGTTTAGAGGGTTTAATTTATATTCTTCTCCGTTATAATAAATTTTTTGCTCATCGTCATCCGTGGAAGTAGCCCAACTTAGGTGAACCACGTAAATTCTTATGTCTCATATTTACTACTAGTCTTACCCAAATTTATTTTACTTCTTGCTGATCTTGATCTCAATCTTGCTTCTGTTATTGCCTTATATCATAACAAAGTAATTTTGGCTGTTCCATCATTATGAAGTATTGGTTCAAAGAAGATTAACTATTGACTTTGACAGGAACCTTCAACAAATACAAGGATAGGCATATATAGGTGGGATAAGGGAGAGGGAGAGGTATAGGTGGGGCTCTAGTGGGAGAGTCAAGTGGGCAGCAATGATGGAGTTGATATGGGACGCGTTGACGGTGATAAGTGGCAATAGAAAGTATTTGTGAAGAAAATGAGAAGTTGACAATAGCTAAAGTTCTATTAGTTAAATTAGATGGATTAAGGTTAATTTATATTATATAGACTAAATTAGGTTTATTACTTTTAATTAAATTTTATTATATACAATCACAATTAAGAAAATGTATGTTAAAATTAATTAAAATATGTGAAGTGTATGCAATATGACATAGTAAGACCCACATGATCAATAAAAATAATAAGTTTAATGAAACACATAATAGATGAAGATATAATTTTGTCAATATTTTCACATATTTAAAGTTTAAATTGAATATTTTGCAAACACAAAGGTTCATTTTGGACACTGTAAAAGGTATAAATTTGAATCTACTATTTTTACTAAAATATAAGTTGAATCTTAATATTTTGAAATGTTTAAAATAAACTTTAACATTTACAAAACGTTTAAATTAAACCATAAATAGAAGCAAATTTAGTTAAAATTACAATTTTGTTTGTTATGTATAACGTAAAATTAGTTTAATTTTTTATTAGATATATAGTTCTATTCACCTATCATATTTAATTTAAATTAAATTAAGTTTATTTTCTTTAATTCTAATAACCTTTTACAAAGCCTAATTTAAACTCTAATTAACTTAATTTAATTACAATTATCTAAAATTTCTAATATGAGTCTCATTAGTCCCTAGTGATCCGCAGTTCCCTATTCTAGAAATAGAGCCCTCTTCTCTAATTTGGAAATCGAGCTCCCTTCTCTAATCTAAAAATCGATTTCCAGAATGCATTGTCGTTCTTTTGTTGTGGGGTGATCATCATTGTTATTCGTCGCTTTTTTTTCAGAATTCAGATACATTATTTTGGTTTTTGATTCCAACCCCAATCTAGGCATAAACATGGCTGATTGCAATCCAATGTAGGGATATTGTGGCAATTGCAGAAACTGGTTCTGGCAAAACACTAGGCTACTTGATCCCTGCCTGCAAGCTTCAGAGACAACGTCGTAATAATCCTCAAACGGCCCTACTGTCTCGGTGTTGGCTCCAACTAGAGAGCTTGCTACACAAATTGAAGATGAGGTGATAAAGTTTTGTTGCTCTTCAAGAGTCTATTGCTCGTGTGTTCTGCATTTTGCATGACTGTTAGTGCTATAGATTTTCTTTTGTCAGAATACTGAACTTTCAAATGAAAAGGTCAGTGCTTCTATGGTGGAGACCGATGCTGATTATTCAAATGAATATTCAGTGCTTGTATGTTGGAGCTCCGAAGGGTTGTCATCGGAGAGAACTCAAAAAATTAGGGTTGATTAGAGTTTATTGAAACTAAATTAAATTAGTTAAGTTTTATTAAAAATTAAAAAATAAACTTAAATTTAATTCAAATTAAATCTTATATATAACTTAATAAAATTTAAATAAAAATATTATATTAACATTAGAGATGGATATCTAATTTCGTTTTAATTAATATTAATTTTACGTTAATATTGATGCAACACGTAATAAATTGTTTAAATTTTCATTCATTTAGATTTTAATTTAAATATTTTATAATTATTAAATTTTATTGTAAATATTTTAAAATATTAAGATTTGATTTGTATGTTGATGAAAATATTAAGATAAAATTTACACTGTTTGAATATTAAATTTTAATATAAAGACTAAAAATAAAAATACATTTTAAAATAATTGAGGCCACTTAAACATGACAAGTTGTCGGCTAAAAGTTGAACCACGAAAGCTGAAAATAAGTACCTAGTCTTGTCCGGACTGAACAAGGACCTAAAGACATTGAAGAGAGGACAAACAGAATGTCAGGAACTACCAATCCTCTGCACTTTTACCATAACAGGAATCTCCACTTTTACCACACATAGACATGTACGTTTCGACGGTCATTATTGCTGCTTATTCCAAGCTCCACTTTGATATACGTCCATCTCAACACCATGCCCAAAAGACTTACCTTCGTCGATTATCCAGAAACTCTCGGTATCCTTTTCTCTAATGCAACTTGTTACCATTGACAGTTCTAGTAACTACGGCGTCCTGTTGCATACTAATTCAAGTAAATTAGAGACTCGAGCAGGTTGACGACCGAAAGTGACGGATATATCTAATTGTTACTCTGGCAATTTGTAGCATGGCTAAATATAGGTCAGACGACCTGGTTAAGTCGATTTTGAACAAGAGCAATGAAACTTGTTACTTCTTTTTCTTGTACAAAAAGGGTTTGGCATAGAGGATCATGATAGAAGTATTTTGTATACTAAGATATATCGTCTGAAGCTCTTATGTGTTGTACATTGAGAGTACAGTCGTCTAAATCTAATGGTAAGTACCAAAGGCAGGATTACCACATGTATTGATTATGGCACTATAAATCTGTACATTCTAGAGAACAAGCTGATAGATATTACTAAAAAACCTTCAACTTGACTTAATGCCAATTGACTGCAAACATGCCTTCAAGAGCACTGGGAAACTTAGCGCTCTGCTATTAGAGTTGAATCATCACCATTTGCATAAGGAACACTATTGGCATGTGCATTGGTGGCAGTTCCAGCGTCCGAGTCATTTGCTTCAACTTCAGCCTTATTCAGATTCCAAAACAAAAAAAAAAAGGAAATAAATCATATAAAATAACATGAATATTAACAAAGGTGCAACTGATGAATCTACCTGCTCAATTGGAATCAGAGAATGATCCTGAGTTTTCTTGGATAATTCTCTCAAAGTACCCTGCAGCGTGGTATTCACAATTTGGACAACAATGCCTTAGTGTTATGAAACCTAATTAAATTTTATCTTCAGCATATCTCTACACCAAGTACAGAGGCACACAAGTATTCTGAATGCTCTTGCAATTCACTGGATGCATTGATAACACTTATAATATTACGAAGCCCCCCTTGCTTATTAGAACACAGGTTAAGTGATACAATTCTGGTGAATACCTCTCGTCATCAAGAATGCAGGCTCAACACATGCTCAGTAAACCAACTTAAATCAGCATTTGGAAGTCAAGCAGAAACCAGTCACATAAAACCTCACTAAGCAAAGTTTAAACAGCATACGCTTGCCTTAACAAGGATATATTGTGGTAAACTGGCCTACAACTCAATCTAGCTATTAGCAGGAAACGACAAACAAGCTAGAGCTCGATGGTGCCTACTGGCCAGAACATCAGAAATAATTTTTCTAAGTTTCATGACTTCCAAGTAGATTTAACTATGAACCACATGTTGCAAGCTTCATTATTCATTGTTCTGCACTTCCAGTGGAATATATAATTGGACCCACTTATTCAACATATAATATCAATGATTCTACAATTCCTTTGCCTAGCTCGTTCAAGGTTAAGTGCTTCATTGCTCTAATTCCTTAATGTACCTTATTCAAGCGGGTCGTTTCTGCTGCGTATATGTAGTCACCATTGAAGGTCTAAAAGATCTCAACTTACTATAAATTTTTACCTTTGAAGCTCTAAAATACCTCAACTGACTATAAAATTTTACATCTTGCAATCTTTCAACATTCTTCTTATGTTAACTAGTATAACTCCACCAACCTTATTCAACACCAATTTTGACCTTAGCATTCGACAAGTATTCATGCAGTAAAGATGGTCTGTGTTAGCAAAGTTGGATCAACACAAATGAAAATAACTCATCAAAACAATTTTCACTACCAACTTTTGTGAAGTAGAGCAAAAAACACCAAATGGGTGGAATAATTGCATGGTGCACCTGAATCCCCATATGTCAATATGAGAAGATGAAGCAAATAAAATTACTCAAACAACACACAGCAAAAGCAACAATCAATATATCAACACGATAACCAAAGCCAAACCCATTCTATGCCAAGAACATTAACATACAGAAAAAACAACGTATATATCAACAAAATAACCAAAGCCAAATCCACTCTATACCAAGAATGTCAACACACAGCAAAATTAACAACCTATACGGCAACTAAATAACCAAAACCAAGCCCCCTCTAGGCAAAGAATAGTTACTCAAGCAGCATATGGCATAAAAAAGACAACCTATATCGCTAGCAAAATATAGCTACAACAAAAGGATATGTACTCACTCTATTTGCCCAGAAAAGCCCACAAGCATTGCATAGAGACCTTGGACCAGCAGGGCCACGGCGCATCATTGGGGTGAATTTTGAACTAATGCCACAGTGTGCACAACTAGCCAATGGTGTGACAAACAGGAAAATATAATTAAGGAATTCTTGATAAGAACTAAATGATGGAGAAGATAAGCACCAAAGTGCTGACATTAAATAAAAGGAAGTAACATTTCAAATGCAAAGAGAACCAAAAGAGAGATAACAAGAATTTTGCATTTACAAACTTGCTTTCTTCGCCATCTATGTTCCATTACCTACTTTCCCACTGCTAAATCTACTAGATTTCTGCAGAAGACGTGATATATTGGGCTATTATTATGCTCTAATATTTTTATATAACTTACAAGGTCTCTTGAGAGCCATCATCTTGCCCTGAATCCTGCGAGCCACCCCATCCATTAGCTCCATCAGCTTTCTTGGAAGAAGTAAACTGACCCTTGTTACGTTGCATCCTGACGGTCATACAAATACAATTAACAAACTACAATTATGGACAAAGAATACAGTTAGTGCAAGTCTGTCAGTGTCCCTGGGGTATCATCGTGTCAAGCAACCTTGAATTAAATTAGGTAATGTAAGAAGTGAAAAACCTTATAGATCATTCTAAACAGTGCTCAAACCCTTTCACCTACGAAGATTTGAACCCTATTAAGTTGGGAGGTACTATGATGATAAAGTACTCTTACCTCCCTGCCATCAGGATAAATAATCAATCATTATTCTCTAAAATCTTTGATGGGGTGCAGAAAGTTTACTTACTTTCTAAAGGTAGTCCATTTTAGGTCTGCTTTCAACAAAGCATAACAAGTGGGCCCAAAAGGTTAAGGGTTACGAACAATTACAAACTTTCCATAAAGCACCACAATATTAGTTTAGTTTAACAAAGGCTAAAACAAAATATTGCACTTCTCTAAGATAGATGCATAATTATCCGTAGAGATGATAGTCTGCCAACTAAGAAAAATATATTTGTGAGCAAAGAAACCTGTATATCAAACACTCTCCATCAGACACCAAAAAGCAAAATCAACAAGATCCGGATGAATATGCTCCAACGGTCCAGATAAACTTCAATTTTTGGCTCCATTATCATTCAATAGCTTCATAGTTTTGAAGGTCAAACAAGACAAGCATAAGGCATAGAAAAAAAATAAAAATTAAGACAAAGTAGTTCCATGGTATGGCTGGATACTTGTCCCAAAATTTTCATATGAACAAGCACTGTTTCCTAGGTTTCTCTCTACTCAAATTTGTGACTGTGACCCGAAAAAAAATTATTTCAATTAGACAGTTTGGGATAAGAATCGATAGCTAGAGTATTATGCAAGCAGTTTCTACATATTTAAAATCTTCCGCAGCAGAATCCTTTATATTTGATTCTTAAGTAAAAAAAAAATTATCATAAAACACTTGTTAGAAAAAGTATATGTGCAACTCAAGCAACATCTGCAAGTACATAACCTTGAAGCAGACTATAATCAAAAAATAAACAAACCTGAGTGCTACCTCTTGTCGAACACTATATCTGACTTTTTTATCAAAGCATCTCTCTTTCCTCTTTTGTCGGAATCTATTCAATGAGGCAGCTCTTTGTGGTTGTGAACATCGCCCTGGATAGTCCACAAGCATATCCTACAAAATGATCAGCAAAAGGGCACAAATATCAGGGCTATAAACATTAGCATATAGTGTGCCTACTCAGACATACTTCATTGTGTAAAAACTCCAGAAAAATGCATACCCTTTCGCTTTGAGAAGTTGATTCCAATCCATGGGAACCCGAAGATAGTTCACAACCTCCCAATAATAAAAGAACCGCTTGCACCTGAAAAACAATATACAATATCACTCGATGATATATTTCAGAATGCCACAAGCCGAGCCCTAATTCTCCAGTTTAGACGACAGGTAGAGAAAAAGCAACAACCTATTGCAGCTTAAAGCAAATCCAAATTGCATTACGTTGTCAATAATTTTATAATTCAAACTCTATTAGGGTCATATAGCCTCCAAACGACCACACATGGAAACCTAAATCAAGCAATTGAGCAAGCAAAAACACAACACCTTATCAGGAGTGACGGCATCGAACACATAAACTTGGCCGCGAAACGTCAACGTCAGCTGGCTGGAGATGTCGCTCCGTTGTACCGCGAGGTCCGATACGGCGCCACCGTAGACGGAGTCCGGTGATACATCATTAACGACGACGATGCTGCCAGTGGCACCACCATCTTCGTAGCTCATATGATGGTGGTGGTGGTCAATGGAATCGCCGGCGACACCTTCTTCGTCGTCGCCCGTGATCGACTGGGGAACGTTTATAGGCTGAGAGTGACCGTACATTGGCAAAACTGGGTAGAGTTCAAATGAATTTGAAGCATTCCAAGGAAAAGATGAGAATAGCGATTGGGCAATTGGACGGAAACCCTAACCCTAAGTCAATGAAAAGTAGTTGAGCAATCAGAGCAGCAGCGAATTTGAAGTCGGAGAGAGAGGCACCAGTTGTGTGTGCTTTTAACGAGTAAACAGTGCGTGTGTGTGTGTTTTGTGCGAGTTCGGTAGCTTCTGTATGCGACGTACAATTTAGGATAGAGCCCGACATTGTAATTGGTTCAGTACGATATCAATGTTATAAATGGTATATCGATATCAATACTAAACATTATTTCAAATAATTTTTAAAAATTATAAAATAATTCATATTTTTAAAAAATTATAAAATAATCTCTATGTTATATATATATAATTAATTAATTAATAAGGTCTTATCTCTTATGTTATTTATAATTCAATTCCACAAAAAATTTTAACAAATAATTAATATAATTATAGAAACAAAAATTGTATATAATTACCTTTATTAAGTCATAATTCAATTCTACAAAAACCCTAAGAAATAGTGATTATAAGAGTTAATTACAAAAAAATCCAAAATTTTGCTCAATTTGTAATTATTGCTCGAATTTTAGAAAGTAAAAATAAAATATTCAAACTTTCAAATTTTACTAAATTCTAGCCCGAATTTTAAAAAATAATAATAAAATATTCTAAATTTCAAAAAATTTCAATTGTAACCCGATGGTAGTATATCCGTTAAATTTGTTGACCTAAATTAAATTATGTAGCCGTGACAACCTCACGTTTTGATTTTAGTTTTTCCTTTGTTTTCAATTTAATCTTTCAACGTTCTTAGATTTCGATTTTTAAATTACGCAACCCTAACGCTCTCATGCTAAGGATATTGGAAGAATGAACTGAAAACAAAAAGCTTACTAATAAAGTCTGTTGTAATGTGAGAATAATTTGAAGTGTCGGAAGAACAAACAGATAACGAAAGGCTAAAACTGCATAAACTAATTTAGGAATTTTATTTTTAATAATTTTATTTCATTAATCTTCATTTGTTGTGTTAAATTTGGTTGACATATATTAATAGTTAGGGATTCTAACCTCATATCAGCATTGAAAAATTTAAAAATTTTGAAAACCTTATTGTTACTTTTTGAAGTTTAGAATATAATTGCAAAAATTCACAATATAATTGCAAAAATTGACGATAGTTTAGAATTTTTTAATTAACCTTTATTATAATTATAAAAATAAACATAATATATATAATTAGCCCGCTAAATTATAAACAATGTAATTAACAAACCCTATTACGGTGTTACCTTAATCACCAATTTCGCTATTCTATATCCTTTTTGCAAAACAAAAATAAAAGAAACTGACGGAGCACAGGAGTAGGTAACATTTTACAACCCAAGTGGATTGGTGGAGGCGTGGAGCCGGGAGCTAGTACGTAATAGTGGCGACGCTGCGATTTATGACAAAGTTTAGAGCTGGCGACGGCGGTGGTGGCAACCAAGGATGGAGCGCAAGTTGGGTGACACCATGATAGACCAAACGACTAAGCGAGGTTGAATGGCGACTGGCGACAATGGGATTTCACAGCGACTGGCAACGGTGGTGAGTGGTGATTAGCAACGATAGGACTTCACTGCGATTGGTGATGGTGGTGAGTGGTGACAACGATAGTGGGACGGACCGACAGAGTGGACAACTGCAGCTGTGTAGGATATAGGTTTTTATTTTTCGCAATTTGGTCTAAAAAGTTTTAAATTTTACAAATGCGTCTGATTCAAGACAATTATTACGAATACCAACTCGTAGCGATCGAAAATGTCGATATCGACTGTTAAACCGGTACGATATTAAAAGTTATTGTACCATTTTTTATCAGTAACGGTATTCTTTGTGATGTATTCGCAAAAGGTTCATATTTTTCTTCTTTTTCACAAATATAAATTTATAATATTTTACCATTAATAGATGAGTCATTAAGGTCATCAAAATATCATCTTGCACACGTCATTAAAATTATTAAATTTTTCAGATATTAATCTTTTTTCAAATTTTTAAACTTTTTTGTTAAAACATTTTTAAGTTAAAACTTTAAATTACAATATTTCAATTGCAATTTTACTATTACTATCTTAATGATAACTGCATTTTCTGTGATTGTGTTAGTGTTATTTACAATCATACACAATTATCTAGTTTTAATTTTTTAAAAATTGACGTATTTAATTGACTCCATATTTAAATTTTACTTAAAGGATCTGAAAAAGGATTATTAAATAAAAATGGCAAACAAAACATTTATGAGTTAATTTGTGTTTTAGAGTCTATCAATTATTTGTAATTTAGTGACAATTATTTAAAAAATATTTTTATCTTATACATATTCAAGACGTATACGATAAAGTTCATAAAATAATTCTACATTGCAAATGAAATTATGATAAAATCATAATTATGAGGTTCATATTGTTTTTATGCATTATTCCTAAATTGTTCTATTAAAATTATATATTAATAAAGCCTAAAAGACTAGCATTCATAAACTAAAATATAGAAATACTTAAACAAACGTGTAAGTACTTATTAGAGAACAAGTTTACGGAAGTGATCTCATATGAGAATTTTATTTGAAACATTACTTGCATGTCTATGAAAATTATAATTAGGACAATTGTATATGTGATTATTTGACTTGAGATCTCTAAAGTATCTTATATAGGAATTATTCTATTTTAATATTATTTATGACATATTCTAGTCAAAGATACCTCAATCGGTAGTCATTAAATATAACATGAACTATATAGAGATATTTTAGTGATTAATATAAGATTCATCATACTAAAATGATTAGAAAGAATATTCTATTTCTCTTAACTTGAAAAAAATTTCAAGGAGAAATGTTATATTCAATAGAGGATTCATCATCCTGAAGGATCTCATACTAGAATTGATATATTTTAATAATATTTATGACCTATTATAGTTAAAGGTATAATTCAATCAGTAGTCATTGAATGTATTATGCTATATGAACGTATTTTTAGTGATCAATATAAGAGTTATTATTTAAAATTGATTAGAAATAATATTTCATTGTTCTCAATTTAGTATGAATTCAAAAAATCACTTACCAAGGTGGGTGACATCTTGAAAATTATTTTCAAATGTTATTAAAAAATTCAATTATTAATAGTGGAGAATTAATATAATTAGACTCAAATATAATAGATATTAATTATATATGTAATAAAAAGATTGAATTATATAAAAAAAAAGTTATGCATATAAAAATTAGTCAAAATTACTTTGATATTTCTAATATTCGAGTGGTCATGACATATTGTTAGAAGTCAAATTTGATCTATAAATATGAATTATTTAATTTTATAGAGTTTAATTTATTTAATCTTAGATATGATTATAATTTTATTTCTACATCACTTGTAGAGTTCTCTTAATTCATTTGTGTATAAACTATTAATAGTTGCAATAAATTATCTTATAGAATTTAAAATGATCTTAACTTTTAAGAATTAAATGAAATTTTCATTATTAGATCTCACTCCAATTTCTCAATAATGGTTTCAGAGTATTTTTAACTCTGTAACTTGATTTAATATTTGATTATTATTAATATGAATTATGAAATTGAAATTAAAAATCTTAAACCTATATTTAGATTCAACCATAATTTAAAAAGGTTCAAATGGATCTCTTTAAATTTCTAAGATATATAAAATCTGAAAAATTTGTATTTCAGATTCAGACATGTTTCATAAACCCACTAAGCTAATTAAATTTAAAGATTTGGAAAGTCATATGGAGCATGAATAATTCAGATTTATACATAATAAACTTCTCCTCTTTGGATGAAAAACATGCCAATGCAATGCGTTGATAACATGAACAAACCTCAAAGCTAAACCATGCAGTGAACAACAAGCATGGTCAAACTTGTTTTAACCAAAACCAGACTTTCATAACGTCTACCATTCCTAACAGAATGAGCTTAATGCTTAAAAATGGCTGTGAGGCTACTATCACCACGCTGTTCTCTTTCGCACCCCAAGTCAATCTTCTTCTTCACGACCAACCCAAAAAGGCTGAAATCTATTTATAAATCAGTTCAACTCTTCCAATGGAGATCTAAAGACTTGATCTTTATGAGAAAAATAGAGTTTCAACTCTTCCAATGGAGATCTAAAGACTTGATCTTTAAGAGAAAAACTAGTTTTGAACCCGGTGCTTTGCATGGGTTATTACAAAGCAAATAAAAAATTTTAACTATAAAATTAAAAAGCAAATATAAGTACAAAATTAACATATTGCATGTCATAAAATAATATTATGATAAAATCAATGTTTTAAAAACCGGACGGGACATAGAACCGGTCGAAGGAAAGGTTTAAGGTTTAGAGGTTCAACCGGTAGTGAACCACTATCAAACCGGAATATAATAAATAAGATGAAAATTTTATAAG
>JANZLD010000038.1:176672-193202 GCA_026413575.1 Erythroxylum carthagenense | reverse complement strand
CTGGTAGTGCACCTTTATCGTGGGTTACGTGTCGGAGCGACCTTCGGGCGTCCCGATGTGTACCCTACAGTGAGGGGACGCTACATTAAGGGTAAAAAGGTAATTTCACCATATTTTGGTCAAAGAAGAATCAATATTCTAGACTCTTCTTTATGTAATATTGACTCTTCTTTATGTATGACCATGCACCCCATTATTAAAGACTTAAAACATTTTGCTTTAATTAAAAGAAAGGAGAAGAGAGGAGGAGAAGACCATTTTTGACTATCACTAAAACCTACCCTTTGTTTTGATTCTCTAACCCAAATTAAGGTGTTCTAAGTTAATTGGGGGTTAAGGAACTCAAATATATCATTAGATTTGAGAAATTCTCAAAGTATTTGAAGATATCACCAAAGGAAAGTTTACGTAAATTTTGTCTCATCTCCCTCTACATCAGGATTTTGAGTTTGGTGTTAAGATATGTTAGGATTTTGAGTTTGGTGTTAAGGTATGTTGTTCTCCATGATCGAATATGCATGAAACATAGTTTAGATGAATAAAATATATCATGGAGAAGTGTCTTTAAGCCAAAATCAAAATGTTCCCATTTTGGTGAAAGTTTGTGAATTTTTGAATATCTTTTGAAATTGATGGTCTAAATGAATTCTATGGTGTTAATTGTACATGTATAATGTGAATTGATGATGAGAAATGAAGAAGATATATTGTGGATAAGGCTTGGTCGAAATGATAGGAGAAGAAGTGGATTAATGTAATGAGTTGTGTAATTATGATAAATGTAGCTTAAATGAATGGAATTGGATTGAATGGAATGGTGAAATGTGTCACTGTTTGGAAGTTTTTACTATATAACAAGATAGGAGCATGAATTACTATGATAAAGTCTTTAAAAATGTGACTTGAAAGTCATAAATATTAAGTTTTTAATAAAATGCCTAAGTGTACTTTGCTCAGGATTTAAGGATTCGTAATGATATGCATTGAAAGCGACTTTCATATTTACTTGGAGTAAACTTGAATTGTTACTTAGATTGATGAGTAATGGCCTAATGTGCTTAGATAAAAAAATATGCGTAATTATGTTTTGAAATGAGTAAGTATGGGATTAAAAGCATTAGATGCCTTAAAAAATACAAAAGAAAAACTAATGCGAAAAGTAAGGAAGTCACCATGTCAGAAATTTAATGGTCGAATCCTATAGCTTAAAGAGAGTGATATTGTGTTTTATACACTTATGTGATGGTGTATAAATATGAAATCCAAGTTTAAGTAGTAAGTACATTGTATGTTTTTTTAACGTATAAAGGCTCGAGAGCTGTGAACCAAGGAGCTCATATCGAGGGTTTTTGAAGGAAAGGGAGTATACACCTTCTTTTAAAGTGAGTTGGGGAAACCATATTCTCACATGGGATTAGAACATCCTAAGACATGCATGATGACTTGTATGTGAATTTTGAACCTAGGTAATGCATAGTATAATTGAATCTCAAATAGGTGCTAATATGCTTATGTATTTAAGAAACAACATTATTTTGAATAACACTTTGCACTTGGAGTGCCAAAATTTACTTTTACTGCATGAAATAATACTTTGGAATCTACATATGCATAATCAAGTCATATATGCTGCATGTTTGTATTTTTCTTTTGGCTTAGAGCTATGGTAAGGTTTCATTTTATTAGTTGGACTGATAAACAAAGACAGAGTGCCTTATTTAATTTTTGTACTTAATATTTGTATATGATTTTTGTAATTAGTGAGGTAACGATTTGTCAATCGTGTACTAGGCACAACAGATTAAATGGACCCTGTACCTTTAATATTGTTATATAAAAGTCGAGTCCCCATATCAACACCTTTCTTCGGGACTTGTGGGTAATTCTACATTTAAGGTCTGGATACCGACGAGGTTATTACCTAAGGTTATGACGCTCTTGTCAACTGTAGTCTGGACTCACCACGAATGAAAATCGAATCAACATCGGGAATTAGTAGATGCGCACACTAGTTTGGCAGACTAGTGGCAACAAACATAATTGTTTTAGCTTATTCTGATCATTGTCTTTTAACAAGATTTGATTTATACATGTGATGTTTTTTTGCTTTTGTGTACTAAAACTGGAATTTATTTTCATCGGATGGGTGATTGATAGGCTAGGCCTATATGGTTCCTAATCAATATACGTTGAGTCATATGCTAGGCCTATTTGTTTCTATGGTTTGTATGTTTACTTCATAGATTATCTACACCGTTTTGGTATGTATCGAGTTCTATTAGTGATATATGATTTTCTTGCTCATTGAGTATATAGTGTACTCACCCCCTCTGCTTTCCAACCATGTAGGTTAATTTAGTGAACTTGAAGCTCTGAGTGGATCGTGCGATGTTTTGAAATTTTCGAGGTATTACTACACGTTGGTAATTTCTATTTTGTACTTTAGTTGTATAGTGGCTCATGAACTGTATTACTGTTTTTGTTATATTGGTTATGTTGATATGCTTTATAATTATATAAATTTAACTCTTGACTGTTTTGTTATTATAAAAGACCTTATGCATGAACTTTGATACTGTTATTGAGATTGCTTTGAGTGGACTTTAAAATCCTGAAGTTGTAGTAAAATTTGCAGGTATTTGATTGGGTATTGGGATTTTTAAAATATAGCCATTATACAGTCCAAATTTTTTTTAAAAGGGGAGAGATATTTAGTTAGCCTTGCATAGTCGGATTAAGGATACCTTGAGTGTCCTTAGCCTAGGTATGCGGTGGTTGTCATGGGCTTAATATGGTACTAGGTCGTGACACGCAATGCGTGCTGCGGTGGAACTCTGGGGAGTTGTGATTCAGGGAATCACACATACACTCTTAAGATTATCAATTTATGATAAAGGTAACTTAATATTAATCAATAACATAATCAAGCAAAAAAGTTAAGGAGTAAAATAAAGGAAAACTAATTTATGATAAAAGTAAATTAAAGAAAGCAAAACTAATTTATACTAGTTTCAAAAACCAATCTTGCCTAAATCCACTCTTCGACACATTTCTTAAAAATTTAAGTAATTATTTTTTTTCATCATTCTGAAAAGGAAACTTGTTGTAATAATTGATTTTTTGTAAGTAAAAAGTACCTCTTTTATATTCTTTTTCTAAGAAGAAGAGTAACCATACTCTTAAAAGAATTTACAAATTCACCTTATTGGGTTTGGGGTTAAACTAGCTATTAAAAATAAGAAATCGTCATTATCAATTACTTCTTACTATGTATTGATTGATAAATATGCGGTTGACCAATGCAATAACTATTGGAACATTAATATTACTCTTGAGAAAGATTGTATTGGTTGATCAATGTGGGTTTATAAATGTACTATGGTTGATTGTAACACATTGGTTGACCAATATACAATCAATATTTCTACAACATCTTGTCACACAACTTTAACTTATATTTTTCTACCATTAACCTATATAAATCTACCAATATACCAAAAATCATTATTCTAACATCTTTGTAAACTTAATCTTTTTAATGCAAAATTGAGTTAAAGTAGTTTTTTAAATGTACCTAAATGTATGTTTTAATGATCTTCCTTTTCTTTAAAATCAAAAGCCTCATGCAATGAGCTAAAATATAAATGTATCTATTTATTAAAAAAACCTTTAAATTATCAAAGTGATTAAGTAGGTATTATATATTTTATATTATATATTCATTTATAACTTTGTTATGCTTATTCTTTCATAGTCTTGATTTTGATCTTCATTCAATAGAAAAACATATAAATTGAAAACTCACGACCTTTGTTACGCTTGTTCTTTTTTTATCTTGATTTTGTTCTTCGTTCAATGAAAGTACATATAAATTAAAAACTCACGGCCGTGAGTTAGGCTGCACGGTCGTGTAGCTTGGTCTTTCCTCCATCTTTTTTTTTGGGTAAATTAGAGAAAAATTTAAATAAATGAACAAAATATTTACAGAAAAGTCCACAAACAAAGCTACAAAACACTCTGCCAGCCAAGCCTCAAGGCAACCAATAATAAACTAGGAAACACAGCAACTGGGGAAGATGCAACCCGAAACCCACTCAATAGTTACATCAATAGCACCAAGAAACAGAGCAAAAGCCCAAGCAAACAAAGTCAAGTAGATAGCCTAACTGAGACACTCCAACCTTAAGTTAGCAAGCATAGACAAACGGAGATAAAAGAACTGCGAAGCCATGGCCCCGGACTGGCCAAGATGAATACTGCCACCAAGAAGGAACTACTATGCACCTCCAAGGGTAGGCATGGCAAGCAAGGACACTCCGAAGAAAACCTCGAAGCTGTAACCTGAAAAGACTTGAACAAAACCCTGTAAAAAAGAAGGAGAAATCAAAGCAAATTAAATTACCTCCTCTCGGTGTTTAGGCTGAGCAGTTCCCTAATGTGGGAGATAACTCCTACAATCACGCGCTCCTCAGCCAAAGCTTCATTCCTGAAGGTTTTGGCATTGCGTTCGGTCCAAATGTGGTAAATAGCGGTGGAAAGCAGTAGAAGGAAGAGAGTAATGACTGAAGCTTTAGAATTGGAAACAGTTAGGAACCAGGAAAGAATAGTGGAAAGGTCTTTCCTCCATCTTCGTCCTAAAGAGAAATCATATCTTTCATCTTCGTCTTAGAAGGAAATCATCCTAAATGGCATAATTTGTATCCTAAATGTCGTAGTAGAATAGTAAGGGACAACTTCTGTATTATTACATATAAAATCACTGAGGGCGTCGGCACTGCCAATGTTCAACGTTATTCATGCTCTATCCTTCTCCCCAATTATATGATAAATTTACAAGGGTAGGAAGGAGGTGAAAAGAAGAGACGGAGATTTTTGTCGTGAAACGAAGAAGATGACAGAAGACATCAACTGAGTCGACTTGGCTCCTAAGCTACATATTTCGGGAAGAGTAATAAAGAGTTTAAAATTTAAGAATAACAACAACATTTTAAAATTAGACAGAATAGGACAGACTTACATTACACAGAGAATCTGGAGTTGTAAAAGACACCTAATTGTAATTGTCTTCTTCCAAATCCGAATGCTCGGCGGTCAATTTCTGCGGCTTGCTCCTTGGACCGAAGCAACTTGTCGTATGGTATTCAATTCTTCATCACGTCACGTTACGTTCAACCTGACTCAGAGTCTGAAATGATCAACAATTAAGATAATATTATGGCAATACTATTTTTCTACTACTTTGACGGAATTGAATAGGATATGAATTTGAACACCAGCTTGTGGGCCCCACGTTATCAATTTGGGTGTCTGACCGTTGTTCAGGACCGGCTCATATGTTGATCTCATTCGAAATTTTATATCCGCGAACTGAAGAGGAGGGACCTATCGTTCGCCGAGCTTCCATGGAAAACGGCGACAAGCTACAGATAGTTGTGTTTCCATGGCTAGCCATGGGACATCTCATACCATATTTTAGGCTTTCCATACTATTAGCCCAAAAGGGTCACAAAATCTACTTCGTATCCACACCAAGAAACCTTATGAAACTTCCTAAAATACCGGAAAGCCTGTCCTGTCAAATCAAACTAATATCCTTTCCTTTACCTCACGTACCAAACCTACCACCAAATGCAGAGTCCTCCGCAGACGTTACCTACAGCAAACAACAGTTGCTGAAGAAGGGCTTGGATTCACTTAAACAGCCATTGACTGCTTTTCTCGAGTCCTCTAGACCTGACTGGGTTATCTTCGACTATGCCTCTCATTGGCTACCTTCTACAGCTAACATGCTTGGAATCTCCACCGCATTCTTTAGTCTGTTCACTGCTTCTTGTCTTTGCTTTATCTGTCCACCGTCAGTAGCAATTAACGGCGAAAACCGGAGGTCAAAAGCTGAGGATTTCACTGTAGTTCCCGACTGGGTTCCTTTTGAATCAACTATTACCTATCGTCTATATGAAGTGACGAAGTATGTGGAGAAAACTGAGGAGGACGTGTCGGGACCGTCTGATGATGTCCGGTTTGGTGTTTCTGCTGGAGAGTGCGATGTGGTGCTTATAAGGAGCTTGCCGGAGTTTGAACCAGAGTGGTTCAACCTCTTACAAGAGTTGTACAAGAAACCAATAGTCCCCGTCGGGTTTTTGCCACCAATCCCGTTTGAAGATGAAGAGACTGATGATTGGAGTGATATCAAAACATGGTTGGATAAGCAGATAACAAGGTCAGTAATTTATGTTGCTCTAGGGACTGAGGTCGCTCTGACGCGAGAGGAAGTACATGAATTAGCTTTCGGTTTGGAGAAATCAATGTTGCCTTTCGTTTGGGTACTGAAGGACGCACCTGGGTCAACTCAAAACGTATTGGAGATGCTCCCAGATGGGTTTAAGGAGAGGGTTAACGATGGTGGGCTTGTTTACAGGGGATGGGCTCCACAGGCGAACGTATTGAGCCACGAGTCGGTTGGTGGGTTCTTGACTCACTGTGGCTGGAACTCAGTTATTGAAGGACTAACGTTTGGAAAGGCATTAGTTCTACTTCCGTTTATCAATGATCAAGGACTAAATGCAAGGTTGTTGGAGGAGAAAAAGCTTGGGAGAGAGGTTCCAAGGAACGAACATGATGGATCATTTACTAGGGAATCGGTGGCAGAGTCAGTGAGAATGGCTACGGTGGGCAACACGGCGGAGGAATTGAGACATTTGTTCATTGATGAGAATCGAAACAATGGCTTCATAGAAATGCTCGTAAAACAGCTTCAGGAGGGCAGGAAGCGCGTGATGGTGGCCTAAGAGAATGCTCTTCCTTAAGTACTTACACATTTTTCCCTTTATTGAGGGGTTTACCTTGAAAAAATTTCACTTCAAGACATACTTATCTTGGTTTGTCACTGCGTTATGCACTTTTGCAATATAATTCTTTTTATATCTGGCAATTTAATGAAAAGTGACATTATGAAAAACCCAATAGAGTTAGCAGGTTAATGCTATAAATAACCTCAAAAGGTTGACAACTACTAGTAGTTTGAGCATCTATATTATTTGCAAATTCAATGAACGATAACCATTCTTCATAAGTTTTCAACTTCCTATGATTGATAGTACGTGATAAAATAGTCAAAGTACTATTTAATATCTAATTTGAAAATCAATTTGAGAGTTATAAGTAGTACAAAAACAAATTTTTGTTCCCAACTTTCTCTATAAAGCCTTCCAAAACTAGTTAAAGAACTTGACGGCCTATCAGACATAATTTTCTTAAGAAAAACCATATAGTCGTATTTTTACTCTAAATAACAAATTGACTTTATTGGTTGTGGTGAGTGCATATTCACTTTATATATATATATATATATATATATTAATAATATCATATTTGTCTCTATTACAAATTTATCACTTACTAACTGAGTAAGTTTAACTTATCATTGGTAAATAATATAATGATAAGTAGGAGTATCAATCTTATAAAGAAGCAATACTAATAGAAAAGCATAACACTATGAACCAGTTTAAAGGTAATAAAAACAGATAGTTTCTATAGATTTTTGGAATAATAAAATATATAATAAAACTTAACCTAATATTGACAATAGCCATAGAAATAAATGATAATTGATCAAAAGAGGATGCAATCAAATGACTGTCTATATATGTCATTCCCCTAGCAACACTTTTGAGTTCAAGAGTTAATTAACCTATGATTGGATACATTCTATAGACCAACACAACTTTTTAGATATTGAAATTGAACACTCTCGCAAACATCTATACTCTAGTTAGTTAATTCGTATATCTACTAATGCTAATACTCTTTTAAATGTCTAACGTTTTACAAAATGTCATGAAAGGTTTCTCGAGCACTCTATTTAACCCATGGTTCACCCATAAATAGACTCTCTCAAGTTGTCCACAGGTTAATTAAAATAAGATTTTGATGTTAAGATAAATAAATCAACATTAAGACTAACAAAGAAAGATTATAGAAATATACCATGTTTCAATAATTAAATTAAACCACTTCATACAAAATAATCACTAGGGTTTTATATATCTAAAAATAGAAAAGTTAGTTAGATAATAAGAATGTTTAAAATAATAAATTCAAAAGACAAAGATAGAGAAATCATAGTAGAAGTGAATATAGATGAACTCTTTAAATATACCAACAACTTGATCTACTAAGATGATATATGGATTTTGATTCTTTATTAAATAAATTAAAGTTTTTGGAGAGAAAATGGTGTTTCCTCAAGGTTTTTTTTTTGTTTTTTAAATGATAGCTAAAATCCCATAAAAATAGGGTTTTTGCAATTAAATATGTTTTACATTGTTTGCTTAATGGTATGCCTTATGGTCATGCCTAAACTGTGGGCCATCAAGGTTTTTTGGGTAACAAACACGACATCTAGTATGATTGTATCTCTAAATCATGTGTCTCTTTATTTTCTTAAAGACGAATACATGATTGTTCCCCTCAATCATTGGTCTCAATATTTTCTTAAAGAATTGCACACAAATTATAACGTAGGCCATAATTAATCGATCATTACACTTGATCCTTTTCAAGTACTAAGCTAGCACATGGGTATGAGCTAGATCGTGTTCCTTCAAGAATTGTGAATTTCTTTATATTTTCTCTTCGAATTACCTTCAATTCTTAAAAATATTATTTTAATATCTTATTTGCATAATTACTTAAAAGATAATAGAAACTAAGGAAATCAAGGTAAAATAATATTAAAATCAAGCAAATATTTAATAAAATATGTGCATAATTTATGTACATTAGGTTACATCATCAATTTTACTATATACAAGCAAGTTTATCTTATAAGACTTATCAAAAATAAAATAAATAAAATCTTTACTCTATTTAGACCAAGACAAATCTAAAATAAAATGCATAAAAATGTCGACTCAAGGTTCACTAAAAACCGGCAAAGGAGTATATAGACCATATGGTATATTTTAAACTTACCAAGTCAATATGTAATACAACTAGCATAAATTCTTTAAACATCATGTCACGATGAGGTCAAAAGAAAGGTCCAAACAAAACATCTAAATTCTTTTTAATGCCCAAATTTCCCACCAATCCTTCCTCATGTGCCGCATATTCTGACAACTCTCTTAAATAACTTTTAGGCCATATAACTTATTTTCCTTAAACAAAATCCCCTCAAGCGTGAAGAAATTTTCCAAAGCAATTTTCTCATCAGATCTAAAGTTTGATGAAAAATCATTTTCATAATCTTATAATTATTTAACATGTTTAAAACCTAATAATTTTGCATTTACAATAGAAATCAAGCATACCTTCAAGACACACATCAACCATAACATTTTTCATATGTTACTTATATTTGATTGTATAAGGATACATCTCAATAAACTCCATCAATTTGGCATCTCATCGATTAAATCTTTATTGCCCTTTCAAATGCTTTAAGGACATATAGTCAATGTAAATAATGAACTCTTTGGATCACAAATAATGTTACTAAGTTTCTAAAGCCTGCACCAATGCATATAATTTCATGTTGTAATTTCGGTAATTAAGAGTAGCTCTATTGAGTTTCTCGCTAAAATAGGTTCTTGGTTAATTTTATTACTTTTTTGACATTTTGATATCAATGCACATTCTTCAAGAATCAAACCTTCTTATGAACAAGAAAGAATGAGATTCTCCCTCTGATATATCCTTTCGATAAAAGCTCTTTAACTTGCCTTTAAAGTTCCCTAGTATCCTTTACACTATTTTTATAAGTCGGTCAATTTGAAATGGTAGCATTGGATAGGAAATCATTTGATATATATTCACTTTATTGGTGTTAAACCACAAGATATCTTTGAGGAATACATTTTGAAAATCTTTTTCTGGAAGTTAAGTAAGTATATAGCCTAATGAAAGAGTTATAAAGCCGGTAAAAGTTAGAAACCTCAATTACTAATAGAGAAAACACTAGTATATGATAACAAAGTTGTTGAATCAACTAAAGATTTTAGTACAAGCATAGTTTTAGAGGTTGGTAAGTTTATAACAATGTTTAAAAGAAAGAGATAGACTATCCTTTTTGGCCTCTACCTATAGTCTGACTTATAATTAATTTTCCTGATGCTATCTTCAATGGATCTTGATGAGTTTCCAAAGATTCGGGAGTTTCTTTCATTCTAAATAATGGAGATGAGTACCCCAAAAGTCAGTAAAAAAATTAGATCACTACTACTTTAGTTTTATATTGGATAAGTAGTTCAATTTATTGATCCATCCTGTAATTGGGATGTGAATATTGAATGTTCCAAGTAGTAAATTCCATAGCCTAGAGGAGAAAGCATACTCAAAGAATAGATGATTGTGAGATTCATTGTGACTAGTGCATAAGACACATTCCAAAGAGTTAGTTGAGTCTTTCAACCTATATCTAGTATGTAATCCACCAGTCTGCCTAAAGTTGCCATACATAATAAGAACAAGTGAGAGGGGAGAATTTGTGAGTCCCAAACAAGTTTATGCTAGGTGAATAGTGGACAAGGCTCAAGGAATAAGCTTTTGTATGATGGAGTTATGAAGGTAAGTGATTTATCCGTAGTCCATAACATCCCTGTACAAAATCGTATCCATTATAGGTACTTCTAGATATGGTGAACTATACGCTTATATAGTCAAATGTGCTTTTATTATAAAGACTATGCCTTTATATAAATTGTATCAATACTCAGTATATCTAATACCATAAGTATGTATAAAAAATACAATCCTAATTTTAAGAAATTAAAATATGTCATTTAACCTAAATAACACAATTTTCCACACAATTGTATGCTACGATATGATCATTTATATATGCATGTCTTACATTAAGTTTGAACCCTAACATGTAGCTTAAAAGAATAGTTTCCACTAAAATAACATTTCTTGCATAAGAATTAGTTCCATTAAATTAAGGATTTTTAGATTTGAGACAATTAGTGTTAATTCATTTGGATTATGGGTTCAGAATTTCTTTAAACATGAGCAAAAGACTATCCTCTAGCAAGACTCAAGTATTGGGAATAGAATGAAAGGTTCAAAATAGTGAAGATTAATTACCAGAGGAGTTTAAACATTGTATGTTATATTTCAATAATAAAGTTTAGTTAAAATGGTATCAAACCCTTATAAGTAGAAGTTTCTCTAGCTATATACAAATTAGGTTGGCTTTTAAACTGGTTAATGTGGTTTCGAATGTGGGGTTTAGGAAATTTATTAACAAATTAAACTAACCCTCAAAATTTTATCATCATTTGAATTTAATAAAGATGGTTTTTAGGATGTCTTGAATGGAATTTTGTTTCGAGTGGGTGGTACATATTTCTCAATGTTAATTTCATAATTTGGTATCAACTATAGGTTTTACTTTCTCGACTATTTGGAAACATTTGCATACCAAATTTGTTGACTCTCTTGAAGATATATTTATAGGTAAGAAAATTCAATATAAAATCTTGTATCAAAATTTGTTATTACAATCCCATAAGAAAAAAGAGTTCATATATAAAATCACTAGACTTGGGTTTTCTTATGTCACACAATTGCCCATACCATTTTTAAGAGGGGGGAGAGTAGGGGTGGCTACTTAATATGATTTTTTCTACTTTTAATGCTTTAATAAGTGTCACTATTTCAACTTGGAAATCTGTTTTATAGTTATTTAGATATGATGGATTCAAAAAAATGGGCAATATGTGTAAGGTCATATTTCACACACCTAGTAAGGAACCTAAAAGTGCTTGATAAGCTTACTTAAATAAGAATTGCTTGTATAATGCCTCACTTTGACATTAAAGCTACGCAACACATGAGGTTAATGAAGGTCATTAAGGGAGAGTAGCTTTTAACTGTTGCCGTAGATTTGAGATCAATGGTGATAAGGAAAGGATGCAAGATGATGTAGATAGGATTATTGATCAACCAACACAATAGCAAGAGGAATAGGCATTAACTAATGAGAATATTTGTTAACCAACTCTACAAAAAGATTTTGGAGGACATATAAAAGGATCAAAGGAAGATCATCTAGGAGTTACAAAATCACTAGCAAACATTAAAAGAGATTTAAAAATTTAAGAAGGATTAAGACACCTAGTTATACTAGATGGAAGAGGCTATGATTGGTTATTTTTCCATTTGATTATAAGGATAAAGAAAAAGAATCTAATTGATTGATAGAGGAAGCCTTATAAAGATCAATTAGTGAGATTGTTGGATATCATCCACAACCATAAAATTTTGTTTATCCATATTAAACTCAACAACAAAATAGAGTGATCTTGAAGGCACCACTAAAAAATGATTATGATCAAATTTATTATAGTGTCTTTTTTTATTGGAATGCTATATCTAGAGATCATTTAATAAAGTAGTGTAAGTTTGTTTTCATGTTAGATTTCATATAATTTGCATTATAGATTAAAATTATAAGAAGATTGTAATGTTTTTATTTAGATTGTGTATTCAAATTAAGGGATTATGTGAGCTAAAGTTGTTTGATGATGTTTATGTGAGGATAGTTAAAAAGGTAATAATACATATCACCATAAGTCGGGGACTCTACTAAACCATCTTATAATACACAAAATTAATTAAACACTTATATATACAGCTAACAATAGAATCCTTGGATCAGTCATAAAGTTTCATATGGAAAACCTTAGTAGGATGTGGAATTTCGGTTAAATTTACAGGAATGGGAATATGTTGAGAATGCCTGCATTAATCACTTATAATCCTCTAATAGCTTTTTATAATGACCAGTTGATTATAAGGATTATGAGCAATATAATCAGGCATATTGAGTGATTTAGCTAATCGATCTAAATACATCTAAAGACCACCAGTCAATCCTATCAGAAGCACAAGTAAAAGAATAAAGGAACACGATAATGATAGAAGCAATAATAATTAAGTAAATGGTGCCATTTAAGAAAAAAATCAATAACCATGATAAAAGACATCTCACATAAGGTAGAATTACTAATTTCTTAGTATTAGTATGAATTTTTAAATACTCCAATTTGTGCTTGAAGAGAGAGGTTAATGCACAAGCATAAAATGGTGTTAATAGGTTAATGCACAAGCATAAAATGGTGTTAATGGTGCTAATTTTTCTTCTTCTTTATGCCTCTTTACGCATTTTCTAATATAAAAGGTTGCCCTTTGTTTAAAATAATACTTTCTTTGGATTATTTCTCTCAGTATCTCCATAAGCATTATTGAATCTATATCTCCCTTCTCTGTTCCCTACAGTATTTCCAACTTCCAACTCCTAATTCATAATTGATTTATGCTCTTTCATAATCTACCTTTGATCAACTGTCAATATAAGAATTCCCTATTTTAAAGTATCTGACACTAGGTTTTATCAATCTACAAAATTTAGGTTTTTAGAAAATATAATTAGTAATGTTAAAATACAAAAGAATAAGAAAAGGAAAAGTATATATTACTTGAAAATGACAATTTTTGCAATAATAAGAAAAGCATCAGATTATAGAGAATAAGCAATACATGTTTTTTTTGGTATATTCATTTTAATGACTAGTTTTAGATAAGGACTACACCAACAAAACTTCCCACACTCTTAGGTTAGGCATTTTTCTTTCATAAAATACAAAATAAAAATTCAACAAGTCTTTAGTGGGAACTTGAGAGCGGAAAGCATAAGAAAGGTATAACGCAAGAGATCACTAAAATTAGGCACTAACATCGTATGGAGGCAAAAGTCAATTCGTAAAAAAATTTTAATAGATAAGGCAAGAAAATTAAAATGCATCAAAAGAAAAAAATTTGTCCTTCAATTTAGTGAAAGAAGAAATCACTTAAATACATTTAAATTTGAATTTTGATTAGAAAAAGGTAGGGAAAGGAAAATTCATAAAGTAAATACATGTAAACAAACCTTTTTTTGAAACCATATTTTAGAGCCCAACACGACCATTGATTACATGGTCAATCATATTATGGGAAATACACGAAATCACATGGGAGTTTGGTCAATCATGTACTAATAAACATAATTAATCATACAGCTGTGTTCTTGAGCATGTAAGTGCACTTTTCCATATGATTAATATGAGAAAGCCACGATTGAGTAAAAAAAATAATCATGAGTCAATAATAAAATTCTGTATTAAATGTGCATATCTTACAATATACATTCATAAAGATTAAATGTTATTTATCCTCTTTTAGATAAATAGAAATGTAATGTCTAAAGGCATGGCTAAACATGGTTAATATATTGTAAATCTTAATATTTCCAAAAAAAGAAGAAGATGTGGCCAATATTTTTCTAATGAAAATGAAAAACAATTCATATAAATGACAGTCAAATGTTCCACATCCATTCGAGTATAGGAAATTTGGTTCTCACAAGATGTTAGGTCATTCTAACAAGGAAGTGAGGTAAAAAATGTAATTACAAAATAAAAATTCTTCATCTCTAAATGTTTGCATAACCTTAGATGGTTGATCACTAACTGTTAAGTCTACTACTTCCTTCCTTCTGTATAACCTTTTATTGATCATCCCTATCTGGTGATGTACTATCCTTGTTATTATTAATGAAGTTAACTTTAATTTTGCATTTCTTTATGGACACTTGACATTGACTTTTTTGTTACTTTATAGACATGCTAGCCTCAATTTTCTTACATTGAGCCTTAGTGTCCTCTTTAAGATCTTCTATAAGTTTATTTAGGGAGTCAAGAGGCTCCTAGTCTTTTGATAAAATTATGTTATTTCATTTTGTAGCGTAAAAAATTTTAGATTATTATCCAATATGAATAATCAAAGAAAATATTTTATCTTTTCTTAAATCATTAGAGATAATCCGCAATTATATTTTTTAAAGTTTCATTGAATGTCAACAATAAAGAGTAAGAATTTTGATGTCAATTAAAATGCATGAATATAAATAGCTCTAATATCAATGTTAACGTTCAAATGTAGAAAAAGTGATTAAAAAACACTTGCATTACTCATACTTAACAAAATCATATCTATGAACTTTTGTCTTATCCAAAAATTAAAGGACTTTAGTTCTTATTAAATCCCTTTATGGAGCTGTTATCTTGTTGCTGCTTATCCTTCTTATCATTTAAAAAAGACTTAATTATAATAAAATCTCAACTTTACTTAATTTTACAATTATATCCCAAAGTTTAAAAAGTGTGAATAAAATGCTCCAACAATTAAATTTTCACAAAATAGTCTATTGTTAGACTCCCAGTTACTGTTGTTGATGTGACTAATCACATTAACTAACCTATTTACCTTGTGGTTGACATATGTCTTATTGTTGGAACATGGCAAATAAATATTTAAAAATTTAAATTGAAATGATAAAAACATAAAATCCTTAATTCCTTAAAATACCTTTAAACTAAATTCATATCCATTATGAAGAACAAAGGCAGTGTCTCTAGCTCAAACTAAGCCATTTCTCCATCTTTGCATCACTTTGTTTTCTAATTGTGTTATGATAGATTGGAGAAAAACAAATATTATGTTCATATAACAAATGTGTGAGAGAAAGAACACAAACAAAATCAAAATCTAGCTGGTAAAAGACTTTGTAATAAGTGTGAGAGAGGTTAAAAGCAACATTTTAGGTCTAAAAGAAGATTGCAACAAAATAGTTAAGAGAGAGCACCAACTAGGGAAAAAAGGGATTTAAAAAGAATATGTAATGCCGGACTTTCGGAGCCTTTTTGTGTTGTACTGTATTTGGAGATACTACTATATATTGATATATACATATGGATGTATATGAGTTCAAAGATGTATTTAAGCCAATTGGGTATATATGTAAATGATTTATAATGTTATATGCCCTTACATGAACTTGGAGTTCATCGGTAATGCAGAATCTTGAAGATTTTCGACATATGAGCTTTTAAGTGGATAAAACCAAGTTCATTGGATGGATATGACCATGGTGGTTGAATTAAATGGGTTCTAATGCCTTAGAAGTGATTAGACATGATTTATAGACTTATTGGACACTTAGAAAGTTTAATTGGAAAAGTTGAAGTACATAAGGGCTTATTTGCAAATTGTTAAAAGTTAAAGGACTTAATAGTAATTTTCAATTCTTGGAGGACCAATTTGTAATTTTATAAAGTTAAGGGGCTTACTTATAATTTTCAAAAGTTCGAGGACTAAAATGAAAATAAAAGTTTTGATGATTCCCAGCCGCCTTGCAGCACCCTATTAGTCCCGACGAAATAAAGAATGCTTTCTTTGCTATGGCTCCGAACAAAGCCCCTGGGGTTGACGGATTTCCAGCTCTGTTTTACCAATCCCAACGGGACACTGTCAGGCTGTCTCTGACTGTGTTTATTCAAAAAATCTTCCGCCATAAAGTTTGGGACACAGTGCTCAATCGAACAATTATAGTTCTCATTCCTAAATATCCGAAGCCGACCCAGATTTCCCAATTTCGACCCATAGCTCTGTGTTCTGTCATTTACAAAGCCATCACTAAGCTGC
>JANZLD010000038.1:70113-96158 GCA_026413575.1 Erythroxylum carthagenense | reverse complement strand
AAGTATATCTTCATCGAAAGTGGACGCTGCTCAAGAAGGCCATACACATGTGAGAGAATCGTTAATCTACTTTATTAAATTTGAAATTCAAAAGCCTCAAGTACTACGACTACCCAACGTCCAACTCCGCCAAAATAAAGAGGACAGAAATTAAAATTACATTAAAAAAAAAAAAGAATATAAACTCTTCTTAGAAATAGAATAGAGCCATCACCTCCGTTCAGGAAATTTATCCAACACCAGTAAAGACGAATGGAGTTGGTTGAAGAGTTCATGGATTCAATGCTGTGCGTTCCGGGTTCCAGATTGATTCAATCTGGTTTAGTTATTACCGATTTCACAGGTTCTTTCAAACTTAGCCTCTAGATAGATGCATCAAGAACACCAATCTTATTGTTTTCTAATTTCTGGGATGCAGAGAAACCGGTTATGTTTGTGAATTCTGGAGGCGAGGCTCTGCAAAATATGAGAATTGAAGTTGAAGAGGACAGGTGTTTTCAAGGAGGAGATGTTCTAAGGACAGATGAAGTCATAGCAAATGCCGGTGACTTTCCGTCCTTCTATCAATCAGCTCGGTTTGGTGACTTCTGTTACGAGTTCGTGAACCTATTGGCAGGAGAATATGTTGTTGATCTTCATTTTGCGGAGATAGTGAACACTAATGGGCCTAAAGGAATGAGAGTCTTCGACGTCTTTGTGCAGGAAGAGAAGGCAAGCTTTAGTTTTTCTTTTTTCTTTAGTTGATTCTTTAAAAACAATGGGGCTCTCTTTTTTACTTCGTTTGATTGCAGATTATATCTGAACTTGATATCTATTCGATAATTGGAGCGAACAAGGCGTTGCAGGTAGTAGATTTGACAGTTAATGTTGGGGAGGATGGGGTAATCTGTTTAAGGTTTAAAGGGGTAGTTGGGAGTCCAATAATTAGTGGGATTTGTATAAAGCAGGCAACAGATATGCCAAGTAATTTTCTCTTGTCCAGTTTTGATTTGTTAATCAGTTGTTGAATTTCCAGTCTTTTATTATTGACTCATGTGCTATATATGGAAGACAAAGTGGAACAGGAGCATGTTACATGTAATAATTGCGCTGCTGAAATCAAATTTTCACGGGCTGAGGTTAGATGCATTTTGGATATATTCTAGGTCTTGAAAGATTTTGAATTTTCACTTATCTAGGGATGATTTTGATGGTCTGCAGAGTAAATCTATGAGAATGAATTCTTTGGCCAAGTATGAAAAGAGGATAGAAGAACTGAAGGCTCAGTATCAGCTAAAAGCAGATGAATGCTATGAGGCCTGGATGTCACTTACAGCAGCAAACCAGCAGCTAGAGAAGGTTAGCATGGAACTCGACAATAGGTTCTTTGAAAATATGTGCTTAGGTAAGGTAGACACAACTGGGTTTGAGACTCATGATTACAAGTCAAACTGAAACTGATCTAGATCGATTTCTTTAGATCAAGCTCTGCAAAAACAAACAGTAAAGCTAAGGGACATTTCAAGTCAATATGAACAAAGTAAAGAACAATGGGCCACCTCCATCAACAGATTAGAATATAAAATAAAGGTACTTGCCTTCTATGTGTCTTCGGGATAGGCAAGTGGTTTATGATACTAAAGTTATTCTCTGATATGTTTCAGATGATGAAGATCAAACAATCTCTTCTGTCCATTGAAGCTTGTGAATGTGCCGGTTCAATCCCAGAATTGAATAAGATGATATTTGCTGCCCAAGCATTGGGTAAGTTTGTAGAATTGCTTTAGTCAATTATTTAAGGGAACATTGATCTCATTGCCTAACTGAAACGTAGTTGCCCAGTATGGCAATCTCAAGTTGAAGTTCAATGATGAACAAGTAAAGAGAAAGGAGCTTTACAACCAATTGCAGGAATCAAAAGGTGCATATCATGATGCAACATACCTTTTAAGTTATATAGTGTTGGTTCCTAGTCCAATCAAGTTTATTCTGTCTCAGGGAATATCAGAGTGTTCTGCAGGTGTCGACCATTGACCAAAGAGGAGATATCAGCTGGATATCATATGGTGGTAGACTTAAGTACTGCTAAGGATGGGGATCTTGGGGTACTCACAAGCAGTACTACAAAGAAAATGTTCAAATTTGATCAAGTTTTCACCCCTAAGGATAATCAAGGCATGTATTGCTTAAACCATTATAAAAACATCCAGCAATATTTTTTATCAGATAATTGTGCAAAGTCCTCAATTGATAATGCGGTAAATGGTTTAATCAGCCTTCGATTCCATCTACAATTTCTTCAGCCTATTGAGGATTACTCTCCGCTTTTGTAGTTAGCCAATGCTCAATGGTTAAGTGTTGTTGTAATCATCATTATCTAGGAACCACACCTTTTTCTGTTTATTTTCTGAAAGTTTTCATCGATTTTTAGCAGTTTCATATTCATGTTCAGTAAATTTGACAATTAGCATATTGACAATGTTTTTCGATGAAGAAGAGAATCAATGATCATGTCTTTGCGAAATCTGATGATCAGTTCCGGAGGTTATCCTTGTGCTCTGAGTGCATTGTAGTTTGTTTAGTTCTGAAAGCAGTCAAGTCCAAATTGAAATGTCAACAGATGATCTAATAACGGTTATTGTGTTTTAACTTGAATTTCTACTTGAACAGTTGACGTCTTCACCGATGCTTCTTCGATGGTAGTCTCAGTCTTAGATGGCTACAACGTTTGCATCTTTGCATATGGTCAAACTGGCACGGGAAAGACTTTTACTATGGAGGGTACACCACATGATAGAGGAGTCAATTACCGAACTTTGCAACAGCTATTTAAAATTGTTGGACAAAGGGAAGAAACTATCTCATATGATATCTCTGTCAGTGTGCTTGAAGTTTACAATGAGCAAATCAGAGATTTGCTTGCCTTGTCACCCACAGGAAAGAGGTGGAATTACTATCCTACTCGTTCACCTATACAGAAAATTTATATCTGCATGTCTTTTAAACGGAGGCCATGCTATCTGAATTTGGATGTTAGAAGCAATTATCACTCGTTTTTCTGGCTATGAATTTGTTAATTCAATGTTCAGTTGATTTTAATACTTAATATTAAACTCTAGGTTGGAGATAAAACAAGTTTCTGAAGGGGTCCATCATGTACCAGGGATAGTTGAAGCAAAAGTTGAGAATATTGAAGAGTTCTGGGATGTTCTGCAGGTTGGAAGTAAGGCAAGAGTTGTAGGATCAAATAATGTTAATGAACACAGTAGCCGATCCCACTGGTTAGTGCAAACTCAGACTTCGTTGAGTTAGATATCCTTGTCCATATTTTTGACTTGTTGATTTTATAACCTGAATTAAAGCTTAAACTTGCTTTTTAATTTTATCATTTCTGAGATTAGTATGATCTGCACAATGGTGAGAGCAAAGAATTTGATCAATGGTGACTGCACCAGTAGCAAGCTATGGCTTGTGGATCTGGCAGGCAGTGAGAGACTAGCAAAAACTGAAGTTCAGGGGGAAAGGCTCAAGGAAGCTCAAAATATTAACAGATCGCTTTCAGCTCTTGGTGATGTGATTTCTGCTTTAGCAACTAAAAGCAATCACATTCCATACAGGTCCTCGTCATATTAGCACGTAACATGTTAACCTGATTTGCTTGTACAATTTTTTAACTTCTTCAAATGGCCTTTGCAGGAACTCAAAACTCACACATTTGCTTCAGGATGCTTTAGGTTAGTAGCTCTTCATGAAAATAATTTTCCTTTTTGTTGCCCGAGATTATATCAGCTAAACAACTTTCAAATTGTAAAATCTGCCATTTTGATTATGGACTTCTTGTGAGAAAAGGCAAACACTTCTAAAATGGTACCAATCTGATTGGCATTAAATTATCCAGTTTTGTGATCTTAGCAAATCAATTTGAACAGCAACAACTCAAGTAAGAGGAACTTCAATTTAATACGAATACTTATTTTGTATGCTTCACTCCACAAACTACAGGGGGTGATTCAAAAACCTTAATGTTTGTGCAAATCAGCCCTTTGGTCCATGATCTAAGTGAGACTCTTACTTCTTTAAACTTTGCTACAAGAGTTCGAGGGGTTCAGCTAGGCCCTCCAAAGAAACAGATCGATATGTGTGAGCTTCAAAAGCTGAAGCTAATGGTAAGCTCGTTGGTATCTGTTAAGTATCCTTTCCTTCGTAAGGTAAATAAACTAAATCTTCAGTTTGTGCATCTTCTATATCCTGTGAAGCATGAGAAAGCAAAACAAGATTTGAGATGCAAAGATGACGCCATGCGCAAGCTAGAAGACAGTTTTCAAAACCTAGAAGGTAAAGCCAAAGGAAAGGATCAGATATGCAGAAACCAGCAGGAAAAGATAAATGAACTTGAAAATCTACTAGCGTCAAGAACAGAGCTGTGCAGACACCTGGATAAGCAGTTATCCCAACTTTCAGAAGAAATGAGGGGGAAAGAAGAAATTTGCTCTAATTTCCAGCACAAGGTTGGTTCCAGAGAATAAATTTCTTTATTAGGTTGGTCAAGCTTATTTTTCTCTGATCAAATATTACAACTCTGCCCAAGGTCAAGGAACTGGAGAACAAGCTGAAAGAGCAGGAACAAGCCAAGTCCATGAATCTTCTATACAAGGTTTCTTTTTTATCACTCCAGATAGATAGCTTTAGTATTCAACATGTCTTCAAATTGATTTTCATGTCATCGAAATGGATCTGGTAAACAATGTCAATGAGCATAACGTGGAAGTTTAGTTGCTTGAATGCTAATCATTCTCCCATGCACTCAGGAAAAGGAACTAGAGAACAGAGAGAGGTCAAAGGAGTTTGAAATTCATACAAGGATCCTCCAGCAGAAGGTGATCTTAACTGTGGTTACTGTTAAAGTATCTGAGTGTTTTACCTGTCTTGTTACCCATCTCTTCAAGTAATGGTTGAACTAGTGTTGTAGATTTTACTTTGTAGCTAGAATATTCCCCTGGTTGCCTTTGGCAATTAGGCTTTACGTTCTTTTTCACATTACTTGTTCAGCTTATAAACATTAAACCATATTACAAGGAACAAAATGATGAGCAAGTTTTGGCACAGGTCAGGGAACTTGAAAACAAGCTGATGTGTGAAAGAGAGAATTCAGAACCCCGATTGCTTCGTCAAAAGGTCTTTTCAGTGCTCGTATTGTTTAGAATAAATAGCGTGATAGCTACTATAGTAGGACGTACTGATTTTTGTTACCTCCATATATGGTGTATTACAGATCAAAGTGCTTGAAGAAAAGCTAATACGGCACGAAAGTCATGGAGGAGAAAGCTTCAGGTTAAGAGCTACGCCGGTGGAAAGAAAAGTTATGACAACTCTATGCGACATTGATCCACCGAGTCAAAGGAGATTAAATTCCAATAACCGAACCGTAGACCAGTGTTCCGTGTTGCTCAAGGGAACAGACTCACTGCGTGAGATTAGGAGAAAGAGAGACATCCAAAGCAAAGGGACGGAGAATAATAACAAAATTTCGTTTCCAACTCCTTTATCTGAGAAGAAGACTGAGTCGAAGGGAACCAGAGGTTTGGAAAGAATCACAAGAAAGAGAAACAACGGAATCAATAGAGATCAACAGGTGTCAGGTGCCAAAGACAATAATAGACTCAAAGTTTGGTTAAGGTGAAGCTTAGGACGGTGTTAGTAAATATCACAAGGGTTAATTATCATGATATTAAAGGTCCTTTATTCTCTTCCTTCTGCCTTTTCTATTTGATCTAAAGCAGAAGGAGCTACTTACTGTACTGCTGCTGAGTTGATTACTTATTTTAGGTGTAAAAATTTTCCCAGTGGACGCATCAACTCCTATTGGTTTCTACAAGCTTTTAAAAATTCATATAACGTCGCAGTAAGTAGGAAACTTGTGAGAGGAACGGTGATGTAAGAATGAACAAGAAAAGACACTGGCAAATTTTAAAACTGCCAGAAGCATTTCCATAACCATTGTAAGGACTGTACAGTACTATTAACATTTGTCAACTCAATATCTGATAGCCATCCTTTTTCTGTCATGATAAGCCTGTGAAGTTTATCCATTACTTTATCTACATGACTAAAAAATGGAACTCAGCCGAACCCGAATCCTTCATTGCCTTCATGAATGGCAAGCAGCAACCTCTCTTCCAAACATTGCTTGGAAGGATACTCCGGCAGATCCAACTGATTGAAGCTGCAAATGCCAGTTGACAGAAAGTTAGCGATCAACAGACATAAAAACTCCATCTGAACGGGACAGGGGATAGCTACTAGATGCCAGTCTGGAAACAAAGAGATGATAAATATAACATTACCAAGTATGAGCAGAAGGCAAGTGATCTGGGCTCCCATAAGCCTTGTGTATTTGAAACTTCTGTGAACCTGAGATTCCCTGTAGTGCACTAAATCCTTCAAGAGGCACCTATAAAATAGCAAGCGCACTCAGATCGCTACAAATATGACCCAAATACAATCATTCAACAAAGACCGAGAACTAATTGAATAACGTTAGCATTTCAGATAACATGTACTAATGATTGATCTATACACTATTTGCTGGTTGTTAAATTCATTTTATTAAATACAAGTTGTATACAGGCTTAACATGATTCCCTTCTCAAACGAGACAGAGAGCAAATGGTAGTAAAAATAAATAAAAATACCTTAGAGGTTCCAGTCACAAACTGAAGAAGGCGAGCCTTGTCCTCTTTGCTGAGTCCCTGAACAACCTCCCAAAACCATTGTACGACAGGAGATGCAGCACTATATCCAGAGTACTCTGTATTGGCCCTAAGGTCATCCACTACAAAACAAAATGAAGATAAAATTTAGCAACTACTCAAAAATGTTTCACGCAATAATGGGGACCAAGAGATTGGGGGTCATTAAATGATATATAAAACACTAACACTCACAATCAATATCCGGAAGCCCGCTTATCAACAGTTCCAATTCCTTGTCATTAAATATGGATATCAAATCCTTAGGAATTAAGTCGCCGAATCCCTCCATAAAGGCAGTTATTTGAGGACGAATTGCAGTTGTCAACCGATGCTCAGTAACTAAATCAACATACTGGTGCTTATTGTCATCAGTAACTTTAATATTACGTCCTCCAGGAATCAGTTCATAGTCAGTTACCTGTATCGTGATGAACCAAACGTCATTACAGTATATTTTTAAAGAAACTCGAGTCACATAAATAATTGAAGAAATCATACCTCATTCCTTTCATAAAGTATGAGCTGCTCCTCATCAGCGTCAATACTGAAGGTCAGGTGCAATGCGTCACTTATATCATTCTGGCAAAGTAAATAAATGACAAGTAAGTAGATCTTGCCAGTGGAATATTTAAGAAAAGGGCTAGAGAGATAGAGACAAATGTAACGAAAAGTATTGTACCTCAAGCATCCATTTCAGGTTTTTAAAGTAATCAGGATCAATAGCTTCAACATCATGATATGTAACTTTGACTCCCAGAATGTGCTTGTAAAAAGATCGGGTAAAATGGACATCTAAGAGTTGGCCATCGAAAAGTGCTTTACCAACCTGAAAATGGTTATTTAATAACAATCAATAATCAAACATTTAATCCAACAAGCTTTCTGATGTTAACTGAATCCTAATAGGAGCTGCAATTAACAGAGAACAAAAAGCATCCGTATGGTACTCACAACTCTTCCAACAAACTTGAAGTACGAAAGATGTTCTGTTTGGAAAACAGAGTTCGGGTTAGGCTGGAATGTGGATTCATTGCCCACTGTTGTGAAGAGAAGTGCTCCCTTGTCAAAAATAACCCTGGACAACAACTGATACCATTCCCTTGTAAGCCCACCGGCATCAATACCTTCCTCTCCTTGAAAATGAACTGTCAATCGCCCTTTTAACTCTGCTTTTGACCTCATGCGAAGCTGATTATATGAATCCTCTAGAATGTAAGCTCTTCTCACAGAAATCCTTAAAGGACTGTGATGATGATGATCATGTTCATGCTTTATTTTTGATCTGAAGTGGGCACGTTTATTATCAAAATCAACAAATCGAGGAACTTTCAGCATTAGTGAGAAAGACTTCTCAAGCAACCCAGGATTCTGACGGATGAAAGCATTAAGCAGCTTCCTGTGTTTCTCAGAGAACCTCACAAAAGCAATATGCTTTTCATCACCTTTTGATACAGACCCAGAGGTTTTCTGCTGTGCAGCTGATGTGCTTGCATCTTCAACTTCAGAAACTGCACTACCATAGTCATGACTAGAACCTGGTTGTGCAGGATGCAACTTCTCACACATCACAAAGAAGGACTCTATGTACGGCAAAATATTTTGAGAACCTGCAGGAAGTGGAGGTGCCGTCCCAGATGGTTTTGATGTGGAAGGTCTTGGAGGAAATAGCATATCAGGTGCAGAGTCTGAATAACTCTCTATTTTGCTTATGCAAGAACTAAGCTCCAGCCACAAAGGCTCTAAAGCGGCATTGATGTCAGACACCTGTAAAAGAGCAGTACTATGTTCTTTTTCCTGAAGTATATGCTGGTCTTTCTCTTTCTCAATCAGCGATACAACAAGAGAGCTCAATGCCTGAAGAACCCTTAAAATTGCTGCCCCATCGGACGATGTTGTACTAAGGAGTGCTTTGAGCTCTTCACCAAATACACGTAGTTCATGCATAGCAGACTTGGTTAAGTTTTGCACAGCATCAGCCAGTTCATTAATAAAGAGTCGACAATGAATTGGTGCAATAGCAACCAATTTCTTCATCACCTCCGCCACAAGAGTATATGCATTATCTGATAAACTGCAGAAAACATAGTAAGATGAAGATTCTGCCAAAAGGATGACACACAACAACCCAGAACAGAATAAATTGTTGTTCAAAAGCATTTAGCAGGCAATTATTATTGACCGATAAAGTTCTTCTTGATCCAGAAGCAAAATGTATGCAACAAAAGATTGAATCTTCTAATTCAGTCCAAAAACAAAAAGGGAAAAAATAGTTCATTTGTTCATGAATGTCACATCATATCTCATGGTACTATTAGTACAATGATGAACTGGAAACTATAAAGAAAACACATGCAAAACAGAGAGTTAAAACAGTCATGCAATGCTGGCAGTTTGAAGATTTGTTATACCCTTCCCGTGCAAGCAATGAACATAGAAGTCGAAGTTCTGCTTGTGGCAGGTTAAGCAGTATACTTTGAGTATCACATTCATCACTTGTGCCAGAAACCATTTGTTTGGAAGAATCAAATGCTGTGGATGAGGAACCAGCAATCACTAAGGATGCAGCACCAGCTTCATCACTAGTATCAGCACTTGATGAGGAAATCTGAGCTGCGGCAGTAGCTGTTCTAGATTTTTCTGAAGAAGTACACTTGCTTTCGGTGTTGTCAATGATAACCTCTAACAAGTTAAGAAGCTGCCAAATAACCAGAAATTATAACTAAATTCTCTCTACTACACATGAAGCCAAAAGCAGTTAATAACAAATAACAGCATCATTCTACGTAATATCACCTGTTCGAGATGTGCTATGCTGCGCAAATAAAGAGGTTGATTCAAGAGGCTCAAAAGTAAGGAAATAGATACACATTCCTCCCCATGCCACACCCAACCAACTTCATGACCTTCAACAAACATTTCAGCTTTGCCACTTGTTTGATCAATAATTTGATTCTCCAATCGCTTTCGAAGCAGCAGTCTAACCTGCAGCAAAAGTTTTGCTACACTAGGATGATTACGAGCCAAGTAAGTCAGCGTCTCAAGAATTCGACGAGATAGCAAGGGTGGCACCCCTGCAAAAGAAACCACAACACATAATCATTGGCACAAGATTCATTCCAAGGGGAAAATAAACAAACCACCCTTCATGTTAAGAATATCAGATGACAATTTTTTTAACTGACAAAAAAAATAAAAGAAAAATCCCAACATTTCCGCAAAATTTCGATAACAATATACTAGAAGATGAGCTTGTAGGAATAAATTCTTGAAATCTTGAATTGGATTGTCAAAATAGCCGGCTAAGAATTTCCAAGCTCCAAAATCCATGTCAAAGATCCCAAGAGCAGATGAACTTAGAAGTTGTAGACTATTTTCATCTGCTTATAAACACATTACATCTTTGTCTGAAGAATGTTAGATGTACCCACTATTGGTAACAAGCAATTAGAATTCCTGAAGGACAGAAAACCAAATAGTAAATTTACCATCAAATGACTGCGGACGGGAGTACATCACATTGTTTTGACAAGCATACAGGCGATATGATGGTACAGCAGCATTTAGAAGACCCATGGGCTTCCTTGTATCAAGCATCAGCATATCCATCAATATTTTTACAAGAGTCGTTCTGGTTTCACTATGAGCACACAAATTGAGAAGAAGCCTCTGCAATGGACCTTTATACAATGGCTGGAAATTCATCTCCGTCAACACATTATTCCAAAAAGAATGGAGAAAAGGAAAAACATGTTGATAAATGAATACCTGAACTATTCGAAGCACCCGAATCATTGCTTGTAGAGATTCTCGCTCAACTAAAGGAGCCCCATCAGCTTCAACTAGCTTAGCAGTAATTGACCTACGTGAGGCAATACCAGTTCTGTCTAAGTTGTATCCAATACCTTCACCTCGTCGAGACGACTCAGCCCTACGACTTCTTGGGTACATGCCAAAGAGAGTACGGTTGTGGTAGCGATGTGCAAATCTTTCCCTCAACATATTAGCCTCCGCAACTAGGGCAGGAGTTAGATTGGCAAGAATAGCGTCAGATGATGTGAGGAGAACCTGAAGAAGGCAATAGTCAGAGGAGGTACACATCTATTTGTATATTTCAAACTTTGCACCAATGCAGTAGAGGAAAGAATCTACCTCTTCACGAAGATCTGAAGGAAACGTTGCGATGATGGAGACTGTATCCATTTCCACAGGTTGTCCTTCAAGTTCGTGAGACTGTTGAACCCTTTGTGCTTGCTGCTGTGCTAAGACTTCTGCCCTGATATCTGGAGGAAGGGCTGCAAGAAACTCTGGATCAATATCACCAGTATTTTGAGTTTCAGAATTTGACGGTTGAGTCACTTGACCCTGTTGAGCAGAAAGTACTTCAGCACGCAATTCTTCTGGAAGGGCATCCAAGAATGCAGGATCAATTGGTCCAGAACTTGCTTCTCCTCCAATTTGTTGCTCCACTACTGGACTGTCTTGCTCAGCTTCCCTGCTAGAGTTCTCTGAAACTTCAGTGACACTATGTAGGGATGCATCTCTTGCATTAATAGATGAAGAATTCCCAAAAGATGCATTAGATCTTCTTGCCCTTATTACTTGTTGCTCCATAGGGATTCTATCTGCTGAACCTTGTCTCTCTCCACCATCATCATGCCCATCGGCACTTCCTATTTCAACATCTAAACTGCGAAGGCTTTCTCCCAAGGTGGCCCCACTACCACTACTTTCCTGGCTTATTGCTTCAACATCACGTACAGTTGAGTCATTCTGTTCAAATTGCATTTCAACAGATTGTGACTGGGGATCGCTTGTCGCTGGCCTCCTCTCAGCATTGCCAGACCCATCAATTGCTGCAGAAGGAGGTGTGTTGCTTGTATCATGGCTCATATTGTTCTCAACAGGAATGCCAGTATGTGTACCAGCTTCTGGCTCTTGTAGCTGGCTAGCATCACCATTTGTTTTAGGTTCCATCGCTGGTGCATCCTGGTCAGAAGATTTTTCAGGTGTTGGTTGCCTCAATTGGGAAACAAACAACTCTTCAAGACCTGGAGGTACAGATGCATTTGATCCACCACTTTGATGGTTATCATCCATCCATAGGTTCAACCGATGACCACGACGCCCATTCCTCAATGAACGAAAAATAGAATCCAACTCCGAGCTCCTATCTGGAAAAAACCATACGCAGGCATTCTCTTAAAAATTTGAAACCAAAAAAATGAAAAGAGAGAGCTGTATGCACATTCTAAAATCAAGCGATCTTTTGAATGACATGTATGTCATCACTTGTACACAAAAAGTGAGGTTGAAAGCCCAATGAAGTACAAAATTTCAGTTACAAAAGAAATCACCTGATGGTCTAGACATACTTGAATGCTGTGAGGAAGGTCCAACTAAAAGGGGGTGGCGTGAGGGTGCACTAATATCACCACTCCTGCCAAGAAGATTGTAGATGGATGTAGTCCGCCCTTGACGTCTAGAACCAAAAACTTCAACAGGCATCATATGAAGGGCTTCATTAGGAAAGCTATTGTCTCTACCAAAAACCTCAATATGGTCAAAAACATTTATCCCATTGATTCCCTCTTCTAGCCTAAGTATAACACCATCCTGATCTTCCTCCTCATCCTCATCATCTTCCTCCAACACTTCTTCATCAAATTCATCATCCTCAATATCATGATCATCTTGATCAGTGTCAGGGTGTGGCAAATGATGAACTTCATCTTCCTCGAGATCATTGTGCTCCTCATCATCTTCATCATGGTCATCATCATCGTCATCGACTTCATCCCCATCATCCCCAGACATGTCTTCATCTTCATCTTCATCAAGATTTTCTTGTTCATGAGGTTGGATTTCAAACCGTATTTCAACATTCCCAATGCCATTTTCGAGAACCCTTGCATCCTCAGAAGTTTCCTGCATAAAGTCATCCTCGGTAGCAGGAGCAAAACCTCCATCAAGATCTTGGTCATGCTCCATATCATCTGTAACAGCTTCAGATCGACCATAATCTTGAACTGCATTAAATGGTTCATCATTGTCAGCAGAAATCGGATTGTGATTGGATTGGGATACCATTTCCCCAGACTGGGATGTGTCAGCAGCATTATCTGTTCTTCCAGATTGACGTTGTGCAGAATGTTTTGCCAAATTCTCACCCTTCCCTGCGTTAGAGTCTGCAGAGTTAACATGCTCTTTAGTTACCAACTCCAGAGCTTTAATAAGCCCAGTTACAACTTTCGGTGAGTCAATGTGATCCAGATCCAACACTTCAAGAGTTCGAGTCAAGGATCTAACAAGACCAACATCTATGAAAGTGGCAGAAGCTTCCGATGCAATATATGAACCAGTAGGCGTGTGAGCAGCAAGTACATCATTGAGTAGATCCACATATGCCTGCATGTCATTGGTTGGTGGCCTAAAACCACTACACGAGTCAACAAAGTTAATGAAAATACAACTGATCTCGGAGAAAACCCTTCTCCTTGCTTCAGCTGAACGGACACATGATGCCACCAAAAACTGACTAGCTCTGGTTGTTAGCCTATGTCTCCAATCACTCTCTACTTTCCTTTCCTTCTTCATATTCCTAGAATATGGAATAAACCTATGAAGAATGTGGTGAAATAGTCCTCCAGCATCCAAGCCAGTTGGTCCCTTCAAATGAGGGCCCCTAGAGCTGCTCAGCTCAGCATCTTTCTTGAGCAATACGTTGACAGATGAAGAATACATTAAGAGAATCTCTGTAAGAAGCTTCAGGATGAATACAAGCTTTGCAAGCAGAGCAGAAGCTTCTTCACTACTTGTTTCAGTTCCTTCAGACATAGTAGCAACTGCTTTTCCTTTTCCCTTAATTGCAGCAATGTCAATATCCATATCAGTTGAGGAAGGAACATCATGTTGCATATCTGGCGTTGCATCATATTTCACAGGAGGTAAAAAACTGCTAACAGAATCCAAAAGAAGCTCAATCACATTCAGAAAGCTCTGAGGAGATTTCCGATGAGCTTTAGCACTCTTCAAACTTTGGTCATGGAGCTTGCCATGTCCACTGCCAGGTGACATTTTGTTCATACTGCCCAAGGCAACCTTCCCATCCATAATACTTGTTTTATCTTTCTCCGATGCTTTTTCCCTCTCCTTTTCTTTGGTCTTGTCCTTCTCACGATCTTTAAGCAATACAACATAAGGCCTTTCACCAACCATCTCAACTTGGCAAACTGATTTTGCAGCTTGCAAAAAAATAACTGGATCCCTCGATATGACAGAACTCAACTTCAAAAGAAAATTGCGTGGAGTAACTCTTCCATTGGAATGCCTATTAGCAGCAGCCACAAGGCTATGCTTTATTTCAGATTCCATTGCTTGCTGGAGAGTTTGGGGGTCTTCAAGAACATGACGGAAAATGGTTCCAGCAACGTTGTCAAATCCAGGAAACAGACAACTTGTTGGCAAAGAAAGCAAAGAACTAAGGCCCTCTCCTTCAAGGAAACAAACAGCAACAGGGTGAATTTTGGTTAGTGTGGAGCACAGCTGCAAAACAGCATGCATTGCTTCAGACGGAAGCTGGTTCCTGACACAGTTGCAAGCTATCTGAATAAGTTTCTTCTGCTCTTCTATATCCACATATTTCAATGGTGATGCTGCTGCAGATTGCAATCTGCTTTGCTTATCTTCATCAATGCTGACTGAGCTTTGCTGACAGCTAATTTCATCTCTTCTCAACTGCTCTATAATCTCAGAGTTCAGTTTTTGATCTACCTGTAGCAGTCGATCTATAGAAAGAAAAGCTGTAGTTACCCAATTTGGAACCTGTTGTTTTTCTCTCGTCACTAAACCACCATCCCACTGTGAAAGCAAATCTAAAACAATCTTAACAAAACCATTCTTCAAGGCAATTTCCCGCGCCGCAGCATCTTCATTAAAAATTAAGGCAAGGACATGAAAAAGAGAACATAAAATAGTACTATTTCTGCTTTCAGAAATGACACTTCTGTTCTTCACTTGATCAAGAATAAAGGAGATAACGGTAGACCTGTGTTGGCCATCATTTTGTGAGCAAATTAACACAAGAAGGTCACGCACTGGAAAAGCTAGAGGCTCCTTCACTTGCAAAATGTTTGCGCATGTTGATAGCAGCTCCTCAACAGGAGGAAGTTGGACCACCTCCTCTTCAACCTGTTGAATACTGGCATTTGTACCATCCTCTTTCAGATTTGATTCTGAGTTCCCCAATGACAAAGCAAGGGCTCGAGCAAGCTCATCATCTTCTTGAGTTTCCTCAGGATGGGAAAACAGCCACTCCATTGCCAACTCCACACTGTTTGATCCAACTTGCCTCAGAGCTTCTTCTGCCCTAGACCTGGAAAAGCCCATCTCCACTATTGTAGAAATAGCTGTTTCATTTGGAGGAGGCCCAGTAATACGAGGGCCACTGCTACTGTTTAAATTTTTCACTTCAACCCCTGAATAAATGTGCCGTATAACAGAAATTACTGAACTGATGAAATCATTACTGCAATCAATAAACTGTGGATGCGTCCAAACAGGCAGTACTGCCTTCAACACCATAGACTGGAGAATCTTAACAAAAGTCTCAGCATCCCGTGGGAAAGGGATGCCTCCATTTGCCAGAGGTTGAATAAGCAAGTGCTTTGTGAAAGGCGATAGAATAAATGATGATGTCACAAGATGATCCATAAGTTTACCATATCTTGCTAAGGGCCCATAAATCCATGGAATATCTGTATCTTCTTTACCATCTTGTTTCACACTCGCATCATCAGTGTCCATCGGAGATGCAGGCCCCCTGTTAACTGCAAATAGCAGTTGGCTGGTAGCTTCAAATGTCGTCAAAACTGAATGAATAACTCCCTGTCCATATAAACAATTTAACAGTATGGGATTACAAGAGTCTGCCCTGTCCAGTAAAATACCATCAACGAAATCAATCACCCGGCCAAAGTACCGGCACTTGGTTGATATGGACGTGTCTGATCCGGAAGAACTTCCATGGCCACCAAAATTCATGTGATCCAGAGCAATGGAAGCAATAGTACTTGCCACTACTTTAGTAGAAGGAGAAACATTCAAAATATCCTCCCGTCGACGTGAAGGAAGTAACATTGCCTTCCCCAACTCTTGAAACAAATGCATAATATGGAAAGAAAGTGACCTCACCACATCACAACATGATCTGTAATAAGATCTTTGCTTGTCAAGTTCCTTTTTATTAACAACCTCAGCTGTGTTCGATGACTCAGAATCATGAGATTGATGGCTAGATCCCAATCTATTGGAAAGAACTTCAGCACTCAATCCTTGTTGCAATCCAGTAGCACGTCCAAGATCACGATACAGGCTCATAAGATCCAGAAACTGCGACTCAATACTCCATTCTGAACTCCTCCTCCTCAAAAATGGATCAAGAAACTGTCTGAATGAATCAAACGGTTGCTCCTCACTCTCATTTATACTTGGTTCCAACTGTTGTGATTCAGTAGTAGAACCAGTACCATCCTCATCCTTTCCAACCTTGGCATCTAAAATTAAAGCGATCTGCCAAAGAACTTCTCGATGCAAACGTCCAATGTCCTCCAGAACATGTTTGCTACCATTTCCAAATTCTGTCAGCAATGCAGTCACCCAACGATTGTCCTTTGAAGCAGCAAGAAATAATAGAAACTCAAGAAGGAACAGAGATGAAAAAACTTCATCATCTGGCACTGCTCTTGGATCCAACAAAAAGGATCCCGAAGCCTTGTCAAAACCAGCCAAAGCTTTCTTTATATGGTCCCTAAGAGATAGACAGAACGCACGTGCTAGAGGCCCAGAATGATGTTGAGTAAATCCCTTGAAAACCATTGTGCTGTGTAAGGCAATAGACATCCCCTCAGATGACTGGACAATACTAGGCTGCAATAGAAGCTTTAGTAAAGCCTCAATTCCTGACTTTTCCACAAACAACCGACAAGTTTCAGAATTTTCCATCGTTCTATGAAGCAGAACCATCAGATGAAAGATACATAGCTGAACAAACTGCTCGTTACTGAAACCTTCTTGTCCCAAGTCCGCACCACCAACCAAAGAGCAATGCCCTTCATTTTCCTTGTCACCTGAATCTGTTTCCATGGCACTACTCCCACTAACCTTACCTAATGGCCCCACAAAGTTGTTTTCCCCAAAGGAAGATATCTTATCAATAATTTCAATCATCAAGTCAACACCAGTGTTTCTAAGTGAAGAAACATGGCGCAAGAGCTCCTCCACTGCATTTGACAAAGGAACAATGGCATCATTCATTGCTAATACATATTTCTTGCTGGTGAAGATGTCAACTAGAAACCTTAAAGCTGAAGTTTCTTTAACAGCTTCCAAGCCTTTGGAATTGAGACATATGGCACCAAGACCATTTGGAACACATGTGAGTGCCTTGGAAGAAGGAAGTACTCCAGCCACCACTGATGATAAAAATGCATCAGGAAGACCTACTTCATGCAGAACGGGAAAACAAGTAGGGTCCTTGTGGATAATTTCGCTCATAACAGTCACAGCTGAATAATAGATGTCGCCGCCAAATTTAGGTGCATTTTCATATATAAGTGCCAGAGTAGAAGGCAAAGAATTGTCATGGGAATTTAGGGATCTTGTATTGTTCGCAGGAGCATATGTAGCAGAACCAAGGGCCTTCAATAAAACTTTGATAAGTCTCTTCTGGGAGTAGATATGATCCTCATTGTATCTTGAGCACTCACCAACTACCATTGAATTACTGTTTTCTCCAGCCAAACCAATAATTCTATGTACTTCTATCTGTAGCCTCTGGCCCAAAAGCTCAACTCCGCCCAGTTCCCTCAAAAGAGAAACAGCTGAACCACTGCAATCCATGAGCTTTTGCAAGGCTTTTACAGCCAAATAGACAAGGTGCATGTGATTAGGATCTGAATCCTCCAAAAGTGGTAAGAATGTTGGCACCATTCCTGAGCCCCTAACATTGCTCCCTGAAGCAGAGGAAGAAACAATATGAAGTAAATAGAACTGAAGGAGTGCCTCGACAAAGGAAAGGGAAGACGGATCGCCAGAGTTCTTCAATGATAAAACAGCTCTCTGAAGAACATTAAGAAGAATCATACGGTTCCCAACAGCAAAACTGATACTGGATCCACTCAGTATCCGCGCACGCTCATGAGATGCTGAATATGCAGCTAACTGAGCTCCTAATGCTAGCATCGCAAGTGTTCTGATGGTTCCAGGAACACTTTCTTCTGAACGCACAATTCTGATCAATTCATTTGTATACTCGGGCTCATTGGCAAAGAAGGATGTCAGTTCTTCACTAGCATCACTAGATTGAACAAGCACAATGAAAGCAAGTAGACAAATTCTGCTGTACAGTCTACAAACTCTTGGAGAACGAAAAGCTCGAGCATATCTTATTCTGGTAAGCAGTGAAAATCGAATGTCAGGAGGCACATTGTACTGCTGAATGCACTGTTTCATCAGTGATTGATCATCTTCCTTCAGTAAATGGAGGTCTGGTATATGAATAACTTGGGCACCTTGGTCGTTCACACTATGCAATTCAAAATAAAGTGATGAACCAATTCTGTATTGAGACTTTTCATTACTACTATCTACATCAGATGGGAACAAACATAGCCCTTCATCCTGCGTTCTCTCATTAGCTATCACACAAGAATACAATCCCAAACCCTCCTCTTTGCTTCCCCAGCCCTGGGCTAGAGATAGAAGGCAGCTATTCACAGAACCACATCCGATCAACTTCCCGCTTCCGTGCAGCTTCGAGGGGTTGATTTTAACAAGAGCTGAAAGAGTCTCCAAAGTAGCAATAAGAACCTCAGGATCTGTTGATGCCAGTAAGAGCTTGAAATGCTGAAGACAAGAAACATGGAGTAAATATACTGTGACAGACATATCAAATTAGGGATCCATTATGGGAAAACTTTTGGGGTACTGTCAAACAATATACCTCCAACCCGTCAAATGAACTCTTGTTAAGACAGTTCTCTAGAATGATTTGCATAACTCGCAAAATTTGCAGAACTTCATGTTTTGGGAATGCATTTTCATCTTCAGCTATATTATCTGACAAGAGAAGGTCATTCCTGCCGGACAAGTATGTCTTGAAATATGTATCAAAATGCAAAAACAATGGCCTCCAATGATGAAAGTTCCCCTGAAATTAAAGCAAACAAGTGACAGTTATTAAAGAAGGAGAACAGCAAAATTTTGAATAAGCACAGACAAGTATGCTCTCACCTTACTGTACTCCCAACGAAAGCCAGAGAGAGGAATAGCAATATCTTGTAGTGGGCTCTGGATCACCTTGTCAATGAATGCTTTAATTTTGGGAGGCTGGATGTAACAGAATAAAGTCAGGTATGGAAATAGATGTCTAAAAGTATATTATTCACACAAATTGCACATATGACATGCAAAGACATGAATCTATATTTATTCAAAACATGATCAGCACAACAGTGACAGCAGATATCTTTCAAGGTCTACAAGTGAGCAACAAAACTCTTAAAAACACAATTAAAAGTTAATTAAACAATGTATTATCAACATGAGTCCTGTACACTTTATTTGTGCAGAGCCATAATGGTGGAAAACAAACACATCGTCCCTCTACCCTAACTTCTAAGAGCAAAACCAATACGACACAAACGAAAGAAACATATCATTTTGTTCAAACATTTGTCTAAGATTTCTTAAAGGAACAAGAGAGTCTAAAACCAAAAGTAAATCTTTTTAACTCTAAAGGAGGAAATAGCAATAACAACTCTGACAAACGAATTAAGAAGTAAAGCAAAGAAGTTTAAATGCAGATTTTGTATGGTCAACAGTGTGACTTGCCCACCAATGAGAAAAGAAGGTATCAAACAAATTTCAATCAATTAGTGATGATAAATTCAAAATGCCTATTTCATTTTCACTCCATATCAAGAAGAAACACTAATAAACAAGAATGATCTAGAACGACACAGCTCAAAACAAGCCTAATTAACTGTTGTAATTTAATGTGCAGTTCAAAATATGCAGATCATAAAACATTGTTTTAAATATGGTACATAAGAATTGTATCATCTATGGAGGTGTACAAGCATGATTTGGATCATAAAAGGATATCCCCAAAATGACAGAGAAATAGTTTATTAATACAATATTAAGACGCATAATGAGTTACTTGCAACATTACATCACCATCCATGATAATATTCAATTGATTTTATTCCTAGTCATTTTGAAAAAATGAAAAAATTTAGCAGATGTTGAACAGCTCCTAAAATCCCACCCAAAATGTGGATATTGTTTTGGCAAAGAATCACAAGTAAGAGCATATGCAGACAACCATTCCATCCACAACTTTATATTTAAAACTGAATTTGTTAGCCCTCACTTAGCTTTAGCTTGCAATCCAAAAGGCTTGTGTGGAGAAAAGTATCAAAGAATTCATGGTATTCTACAACTCATCCTAAAGATTAGCCTTGGGTTGAAAGGTCTTAACCACATAATCAGAAGACAAAGATATAAAATAAAGCAAAAAGCATCCTCAAGCCTGAGGTAACTGAAAGTAAAAACTAAGTGAATTATATTCATGAAGAATGTAGTATGTTCTCGCCATCCATAGGATCCAAAATTTCATTCTCATATGAATAGTTCGTGTGAATTGCATAAATCGGTGGCCCAATGTTGATGGCAACAAAAGTATCATAGCTGCCTTGAACTATGTGTCTGCGTGTCTGAGTCTCATGCAGGCTCATTTCAAAATTTTAGTTAGTTTTTGCAAGCCTTCCTTCTTCAAAATTGGTTAGGCTACTTTCTCATTAAGTGCAATATTTTGCGACAGCTAGGTTCTTCTATTAGCAGCTTGGGCTTGTCACTTTTTTACTATTATTCCAAGACTATTACAAATAAGACCTCTGGACAAGACAACAGACTTATAATTTCAGAATTTTACCCAAGAAGGTTTCTTTGAAAAGTCTAAATTCTTAACAACTGTTCCCCGCACAATCAATCCTATCCTAACTTGTTTAAACCTAAATGCCCAATTCTTTCTCCGCATCAGCTACTGTACACATATCGAGTTTCCTTTATTATGATTCCCCTAGATTAGGTTTGCTTCATTAAGTTTCCTTCATCAGGTTTCATTTGTTATTTTAAGGTTACGTTTTTAAAGAATAAGTGAAACTAAGATTACATTTCATATGCTCTCACTAAACCCTAATTTTCTTCCCTCTTTCTCCAATTTTATATCTCCTCTTTCCTTGATCCCTGACCTTTTTTCCCCAAGCTCTCTGTGCACCCTTTAAACCATAAGTGCTAAGATAACTTGTATAGCAGCTTTGCAGACCATTTCACAGCACCAAATATTGTTCTAGTACCATGATTTTCCCGAACTTGCAGTCAGTGCTAAAAGAGAATGATGTGCTTTGCGAATTAATTCTTATACTGCAAGAAAACACCTTTGCTTGTTGGATATAATTATCTATGTGTTTCAGTAGATGAAACGCGCAAATATTATTCAATATCATTAAACTCATTAAAAGCAACTGCTATTTGCTTAGGTAGCCGCTCCCACTACAAGCAAATTCAGTGCATTCAGCTATAATTGGATGCAAAATCACAGTACACCGACCCAGGCACCAACCATGCTCTTAAAAGCTAATAAGTTCCAAGTTAATTGCTAGGGTCAACTACCAAAATTAAAAGCAAGAAAAGAACCAGAACAATCAACAAAAACCATCAAAAGAGTTCACTGAATGCACCCAGAATTGCAAAACCCTAAGTAAGAAGAAAACCCATAAAATTACAAATATAAAAAACAAAAAGTAGCAATATCCAAAGAGAATAAAGCAACTCACAGGCTCAGAGTCGAGCTTCAAAGAGGGACTAACGATGCTTTCACCGGACAAGAGTTGCCGCAACCTCGACGGCAAGCTCGATCTTATCGACGCCATCTCGACTCCACTTTGCTACTATTAAGTACTGCTGTAACAATTAAAAGAAATTAAAAAACACAAAGAAGCCGACAAAAACATAATCAATAATGAAGCCAAACTCACAATCAGAATCCGATACAAAACAGAATCAAATCCCTAAAAAGGCTAAACAAAGTAGCGACTTTTAATACACGGATAACAAGAACAAACAGATCAGATACAAAAAAGAGCCTCCAAACACACCCCAACCAACATACAAGTGAGAGAAGAGAAGGAGAAGGAGAAGAAACCTAAGAGACGAGAAACAGGGACGCGATAGATGCATATACATCAGAAGCCTGAAGTAGAGAGATAAAGAGAGAGTAAGAGAAAAAGCGAGCGAGAGAGAGGCGAAACCCCAAAGCAATGAGAGAGAAAAAGATGCAAAGAGAAGAGAGAGACGAGTAGGGGGCTGTGTTTGTTTGTGTTGGAGTGTGGCTTTGGTTTTGGGCTGACACTACTAAACTTTATATACTACGACTATCAGTTTAATACCAAAATTGCTGGTTCTAGAGATATTCTTCCGTTTTCTTTTTCTTTTTCCCTTTCGGAATTTAATAAGATATTCATAATCTTTTTTAAAATAACTAAACATTAAATTAAAGTCATTTTATTAAAAAGCTATTGTATTTGTTATTCTATATTTATTAATGTGTTATTTGCACATTTCAATTTTTAATATTTTAAGTTATAAATTTTAAATAATTACTCTTTTTTAAAAATAGGATGAATTTATATTGTACAATTTTTAAAGATATAACCAATAATAAGAATGTTTGTTCTTGATATATTACAAGAATGAATTTAATTTAAATTTTAAAAAATCTCAAAGCACGATCAACTACTTAAAATATTTTATTTTTGTATAGACAATTTGGAAAAAAATATTTTCAGTTTTTATTAGAATTAAAATTAACTTTAGGTTGAAATATGTAACTATCCCCTTTGGTTTTTCAAATGAAAATGTTCGACGATGAAGGTTTTTGATAGATGAAATTGATGTCAAGAACCCCTACCAATGTTATTTTGTTATCAAGATATAAGCTGTTAGTTTTATGATAGCAATAATATATTAGTTCATTTCGCTTTTCTTTTTTGGAGACTGTAGAGTTACTACTAAGGCATTTGGAAACATCTAACTAAAGTAAAAATCATATTTGACGAGCTTACTGCACTGGGATACTTCAGATATATTTCTCTTGAATAATCTACTAACAATTCAAATTAGTTTATTATGTCATAATGGAATTTTCACAACTATGTATTAGATACCATAAAATATCATGAGATTATCAAATTTTCACTATATGTAATGTTTCTTGGTTATTAACATATTTCACATTGTATATGTTACTTTGATGAATAGTAAACTATCCATGGAAAAAAAAAGATAGGCGCTAGACAACTTTTCCTAGATATAGTGATGAATACATCTGTGTAGTTGATCATTTACTTAAAAAGGCTTTTTCTAAGATGGCTAATGAGAATAAAATTTCTTGTCCATACAAAGAGTGTTGCAATTATTATTAATATATAAGAAATATTGTATATGATCATTTGATTATTGATAGATTTACTCTAGGATACGATGGTTGGGAATTTAATAAGAAAAGATCGATTAATGTAAATATGGATTTGGATGACGATAATGAATTTGATGGAAGGTCTATGCATGATAATATAGATAGATTACTATTTGACACTTTTAAAGACATAAATGAAGGTCCTAATAGTTGCATAGGAGTTAATGGTCTAAATGTTGATGTTAAGAAGTTTTTTAAGTTGGTAGAGGAAGGAGAACAAGAATTGTATCCCAGTTGTCAAAGTTTTTCTAAACTTTCTTTCAACATTTGACTATAACTTTTTAAATGTACTCATGAAATTAGTATTGCAGCTTATGCTAATCTCATATGGATTCTTAAAGAGGCCTTTTCCAATGCAAAGATTTCTGAATCTTTTAATGCAACAAAGAAACTTGTGAAGGATTTAGGACTTCAATGTGAAAAGATACATGTATGTTTCAATGATTGTATTTTGTATTGGAGAAATGATGAAAAAGCAACCACCTGCAGATTATGTGGTGTATCTATGTGGAAACAAAGTTGTAATATTGAAGATAATTGAGATCATTATGTAAATTCAAAAATATAAGGCAAATTCCCACTAATGTGTTTAGATGTTTTCCACTAAAATCAAGGTTACAATGTCTTTGCTTGTGTTCAAAATTAGCTAAATTCATGAAATGGCAAGACAAAGGGGCTCCTAAAGATGGTAATTCAAGGCAGCCTACCAATGGTCAAACTTTGAAAGACTTTGACTAATTGTATCCTAATTTTGCATAAGATCCTCGTAATGATAGATTAGTTCTTGCCACTGATGAATTTAATCATTTTCAAACAATGAGTGTTTCATATTGTACATGGCTATAATTTTAGTAAACTATAACTTATCACTATGGGGATATCTGAAATAAGAAAATTTGATATTGTCTTCAATTATACTTTGCTAAACTCTTAGAAGGGATGTTGATTTTTTTTTTTGGCAACCATTGATTAAAGAGCTAACAAAGTTGTGGGAGTTAGGAATAGAAACATATGATGCTTCAACTAATCAATCATTTAAGATGTGTATAGCCTTGTTATGTCAATTAGTGACTTTCCAAGATATGCAATATTGTCTGCATGAAGTACAAAGGGAAAGTTAGCATGCCCCAATTTTCATTACGAAACTTACTTTCAATATTTAAAGCATAGTAAAAAGACTTGATATCTCAATCATTGTATATTTTTGGACATAATTCATTCTTAGATGCGTGATAGGAGATCATCTAATGGTGATATAGAGTTAGAAGAATCACCAATTCCTTTGTTAGGATCTAATTTATTAAAGCTTATTAATGAGTATCATAATGTTTTTTGGAAGATAAATAATCAAAACATACCAAGTGATAATCCTTGGAGGAAGAGGTTCATATTTTTTAGTTACATTGTTGGAAGCATAATCGGTGCGGACATAATCTTGATGTGATGCACATTGAAAAAAATGTATATGATAATATACTAGAAACTTTGTTGGAGATTTTGGGCAAGTTAAAAGATTATCATAATGCAAGCTTTGATTTGAAAGAAATGGGGATTAGAAAAAATCTGCAACCTATCAAAGTAGATGACTCTCACGTGCCACTAGCTCGGACTTGTTTTTACGTGACTTTAGAGGAGAAAGAAAAATTATGTTCAGTTTTGAAGAATGTGAAACCACTGCAAGATTATGCATCAAATATAATAAAATGTGTTGATGTTAGTAAGAGAAAATATCAGGAAACAAAAGTCATGATGCTCATATTATTATGCAACACTCACATGAGCATCTAGCAAGGAAACTGTGGAAGTACTATGTCAACTTGAAATAATCTTTCTACCTTGTTTCTCAGACATCATGGTTCATTTACCTATTCATTTGCCAAAACAAATCAAATTTGTTGGACCAGTGCATTGCCACTCTATTTACTTTGTTGAGAGGCATCTGAGTAGGATAAAAAGATTTATTTGTAATAAAAGCCAAAGATGAGGGTCTATAGCCAAAGGATAGTTAGCTAAAAAATGTGCAAATTTTTATTGATGGCCATCCAATCCACTCTATCCACCCCGATGGACATGAAACATTTGTCAGCGACATTAATGACCACTTTATCTGGAATGCAGATCCATCTATGTACGACTCAGACTGTGAAGGATGGATAGATGATGACTCAGACAGTGACGATGAAGTATATGTTCCTCAATAGAGAGACGAACCCAATAGAAAGACAAAATCTTTATGTTAACTACAAAAAAGGATCCAACTCATGCATGATGATGATAATGACTCAAGGCCTTGGATTGGTCTTAGGAATCCTAAGTCTAGTCCAAAGAATCTCTCTGAACTATTGATAGAAGTTAGAAAAGAGCATTTAATCTAGTCAAGATTTTATGTGCCATTGATCCCTAAGGAAAGACTTAGACCAGTACCTTGTATGAAAATGAGATCATATGAGGAAGATGTTCCACCCTTAGAAGCTCAAACCAACAAAAACATCGTAGTATCTGTAAGGCCTTACATATGCATCATAAGGTGAGAAACAAAATATAATAGGCATATGGAATACAATGACAATATAAATCTTGTTGACGTATCATCTTCATTTTTTCCAAAATTTTGGCATCATATTGGGGGAAAAGGTGAAGGTGTTGGACCCCGAACTTTTCTCAGATTTGTGGATTTCTAAATTGACATTAAACGGGAAATTGTGGTGACTTAGTCA
>JANZLD010000036.1:34843-45084 GCA_026413575.1 Erythroxylum carthagenense | reverse complement strand
GCACTTGAGCTCCTTCATCTTTCCCTTCACCTTTCTCTTCTTCCTTACCTTCACTGCCATTGCCAATTCCTCTGCCATTTTCAACACTTCAGGCTGCTCAAGACAAGTCAATTCAACACTGATGTGGCTGTAATGGTCTTATCGTGGATCATCACTCTGTACACTTTGTGGCAAATGGTGGAGATGCATGAAATGGTTCCTGAAAAAAGATTTGATAGGTATCACGAACTGGGTCAACATGCATTTGGTGAAAAACTTGGGCTCTGGATGGTGCCTCAACAACTGATGGTCGGAGTAGGAGTGGATATAGTGTACATAATCATTCTGAATAAGTTCCATGACACAGTTTGTACTAATTGCAAGGACATTAAAACCACCTACTTCATTATGATCTTTGCGTCTGTTCACTTTTTTGTTTCTCATTTCCCCAGTTTCAATTCCATCATGGGGGTCTCTGGCCGTTGTTGTCATGTCCATGAGGTACCCTTTTACATCTCTAATCGTCTGCTATTCATTGAACTCTTTCAGAATAGGCATGTCCTAATAAAACTGGATTGTGTTGATGATTAAGAAGCACAGACACGGACAAGGACACAGATACGGGGACACACCAACTTTTAAAATTTGGTAGACACAGACACGACATATATATATATATATATTATAAAATTTAAAATTAAGAAAAAAAATTCAAAATTGAAGCCATAGAAAGGTGAATAATATCCATTAAAATAGTGTGTTACACCAAGTGGAATTGACAATGAATCAAAGAAGAAATTCCTCAGACATACTAAGTTAAGAGAACCCAACACACGACTTTAGTCTTGCGTTTTCATCGTATGTAATGGAAACGACTTTGGATGGGAAAGTCATCCAAAGTCGTTGCCGCACCAGTCACCACAAAGAAGGGATAACGTCCACAAAGAAGGGATAACGTTAACGAACCTGAATGACTTTATGAAGACAACATTCTATGAAGAACCAGCGCAGATGTGAAGGAGGCAGGAGCAGATGGAAGCTAGCATCGTATGAAGAAAAGATGGAACCATTGTAGAAGAATTTGAGAAAACAAGGAGGAGAGACTCGGCTGGAAAACCACAAGGAATTTGAGAAGCTTTAAATAAGGAAGACTACCGTGTAACTAAATAAATTTTTTAATAATTCAAAAAAATACTACGAGCCATATTAAGATGTGTCCGAGCCATTTTTTACCGTGTCTGAGTTGTGTTCGCGTGCGTGTCCGAGCTGATGAAAATAATTTTTTATTATAACACGTACGGACACGTGTCCACCGCGTGTCCGTGTCGGACATACTGACACGACTCTATTTTGCCGTGTTCGTGCTTCATAGGTTGATGAAGCCTGTGGCTTGTTTTCTTATGCAATTTTAGTTGGTTAGCTTCTAAATTCTAATTGTGTTGTGGGCAATTTTACTTATTCAGCTATTCAACTATTGGATGGGTAGCTTCTGCACGAAAAGGTGTTCAACCAGATGTAAGTTATGGCCTAAGATCTTCAACCACTTCAAGGAAGGTATTTGATTCCTTTGGTGCTCTAGGAGATATGGGGTTTGTCTTTGCAGGACACACCGTCGTCTTGGAGATTCAGGCAACTATTCCTTCAACTCCTGAGAAGCCTTCCAAGAAACCTATATGGAGAGGAGTAATATTGTGGTTGCTTTGTGTTCTTTCCCAGTTGCCTTCACTGGTTAGTGGTTACTGGGCATTTGGAGACAAAGTAGAGGACAATATCCTAATCATACTAGAGAAACCTCGTTGGCTTATTGCTGCTGCAAACATGTTTGTTGTTATTCATGTGATTGGAAGTTATCAGGTTAGTCCACCAACCACCACGTTGGATCTCTCAGAATCATCTTTTTCTGCATTCAATCACTGATGTTAACCAGAACATATTTGTATTTCCATGCTGCAGCTTCTCGCGATACTGGTTTTCGACATGATGGAAGCACTTCTGGTAGTGAAGATGAAGATGAAGATGAAGCTGACTATGATTCTCCGTCTCGTAGCAAGAGCTATATACGTAGGTAAGTTTATGTTACTGTTTACATAAAGTTAGATTTTCTTATATACAAAACGCACAAAAAGAAAAAGTACAACCTATTTACAAAAACGACAACACTTTACATTAAACTATCACTTAACATTCCCCTCAAATTGGAGTTTGGTGAATATCAACCAAACCTAACTTAACTTAGACAGAAGTGAAGCAAAAACTTGAGCTGCTAAAGCCTTGGTAAACGGATCAGCCAACTAGTCCTTGAAAGAAATATGAGTAGGAGCAACAAAGGCCATCTTATATTGACCACGAATCACTTGACAATCAATATCAAGATGCTTGGTGTGTTCATAAAAGACCATATTAGTAGTAATACGAAAAGCCACCTTGTTATCACACCATAAAGGAATAGAAGATGGAAAAAGAAATTTGTAAATCACGCAACACATAAGAAATCTATAACAATTCACACACAGTGGAAGCCATACTACGATACTCTACTTTAGTAGACGAGCGACAGACTGTGGGCTGCTCTTTAGTCTTCCAAGAAACTAAAAAGAACCTAGAAACACACAAAAACCAGAAACAAATCTACGAGCTGTCAAAAACGATCCCTAATCAGCATCATAATATGCTACAAGTGAACAAAGAGAAGAGACTACAGGAACAGAAGATGCATTGGAAGCAGGGAAAAATTAACCCTTAGAAGGATAACCTTTCAAGTATTTCAACAAGTGAAGAGCAGCATCCCAATGACCCTTACAAGGAGCATTAATAAATTGATTCAAGTGTTGAACAACAAAAGTAATGTCATGCCCCGTAAAACCCAAATACAATAGCCTACCAATTAAACTACGATACTACCCAACGTTCTCTAATAACAAACCAGATTTATCTGTTAATTTCAAGCCTTTAGGCAATGCTGTGGAAACTGGCTTTGTATCAGTCAAACCCGAATCAAACAAAAGATCTAGGACATACTTCTGCTAATTGACATACAAACCAGTAGAGGATCGAGCAATCTCTAAAACCAGGAAATATTTAGCAAGACCAAGATCCTTAATAGTAAATGCAGAATGCAGAAAATGTTTAACATCACTCAAAACAACTGCAGACGGTCCAGTCTACAGAATATCATCCACACAGATAAGAAGAGCAACAAAAGTAGAACCAGTGGATTTAATAAACAAACAATGATCATATTGGGACTGGATAAAACCATAGGAAAGCAAATGCTTAGTAAATTCACAATTCCACTAACAAAAGGCTTACTTTAAGCCATATAAGGACCGATTTAACTTGCAAACTTCATGAGGACCAGCCTTAGTATACCCATCTGGAGGCAACATGTACACTTCCTTATCAATAAAGCCATGCAAAAACGAATTATTGACATCTAATTGATGTATGGGCTAAGAAAAATGTGTTGCAACAGCTACCGTACAGTGACTGTCTTTGCAACTGGGAAAAAACTATCAGTAAAATTAATTCCCTCAATTTGATGATAACCTTTGGTCACTAACCTAGCCCTATAACGATCAACAGTCCCGTTAGGTTTAAGCTTCATCTTATAAATCTATCTAGAAGCAATGACCTTCTTACCAACTGGTAAAGAAGTCAAAACCTAAATGCTATTGGATTCCAGTGCAGCCAACTCCTACTGTATAGCCCTTACCCAATGTTCATTACATTTAGCCTGATTGTAACAGCCCAGATCATCCATTCATAGATATTGTCCGCTTTGGGCCTTGGCCCAGCCAAGCCTTCATGGTTTTTCTTTTTCCGAGAACTTCTCAGGAGGTCACCCATCCTGGTACTACTCTTACCCTAGCACATTTAACATCGGAGTTCTAATAAGATCTGGTGCGTTAAGGCATGAAAAACGCGTCTATAAAGGAGAAGTATTCGCACCCTTATAAGGTATACTTTGTTCCCCTCTCTAACCGATGTGGGATCTCACACTGATGATAAGATTAAGGTTCCTGAATAGTAGAAATATTTGCCAAAAAAGACATGTATGTGGATGAAAGATGTGGAGTAGGTATAAAAGGGAAAGTAGAAAGAGAGTAGTAGGTGGAACCACAATCAGAAGACTGAGAACAAGAAGAGGAAGACAAAAAATGGTTGGTGGTTGCATAAGATACAAAATCATTTAGCCAGGCTGATTTATGAGATATTCTGGTGCTTCTACGCAACTATGGAGTAGGAATAATTGGAAATGTTGAAGAAAGAGATAATGAAGGCTCGGTGGAAAATGTATCATGACAGGAGAGCTATTAGCTTCAGAAGGCAACACATCTAAAATATCTTAAGGCTGATCAAATGTAACCAAAGGAAGTGGAACATCTAGTGTTGTATTAGAGGAAGACTGATAAGGATAAGTGTTTTTCATGAAAAACCACATCTCTAGAAACCAAAAGGGAATGTGAGTTTGGATCAAACAACTTATAGCCCTTTTGTCTATGACTATATCCTAAGAAAACACACTTATAAACTCTCGGATCAAACTTATCCTTATGGGGCTTGACATTTATGGCAAAACAAAGACATCCAAAAGATTTCAAATGATCATTCTTCGATGGATAACTATACAAAACCTCATAAGGTGTTTTCCATTTGAGAAGTGAAGTAGGAAGTCTATTAATTACATAGGTGGCTGTAAGAATAGACTCTCCCTAAAATTGTTTAGGTAAAGAAGCTTGAAACATGATAGCTCGAGCTATCTGTAATAAGTGTCAATGTTTTCTCTCCACTATCTCATTCTGTTGAGGTGTATAAACATATGACTTGTGATGTAGAATTCCCAAGCCCCTAAACAATTTATGACACTCCCTACTTAAAAGCTCAACTCCATTATCTGTTCGAATAGTCTAAACAAACTTCTGAAACTGAGTCCTAACCCTCTTAAAAAAACTATCTAAACAACCGATTGCTTGGCACTTATGATTCATCAAATATGTCCAAGTAGCCCTACTATAATCATCCACTATTGTTAGAAAAAAAATTTTCCCCTAAAGATAGAATATTGACTATAGGGACCCCAATATCAACATATACTAACTTAAAATAGAGACAGTATAAATGTTACTAGAAGGAAATGTCAATCTATGTTGTTTAACAATTGGGCAAACATCACAAACACCAACTTCTCCAGTACTTTTATTATCAAAAGAAACAATATATATAAGTACATTGTCATAAAAATGGCCTAAAAGTTTATGTTAAAGTTTGTATATAGACATAGACTAAACATTATTTGTATTACTTGCAACAGTACATAAAGAATATCTGGCTAAAGTGTAAATCTTGAATGAATCCTTATCGAGGATATACAGTCTTCCTATAACCTTTCCTACTGCCAATATTTAGTTAGTCTTTAGGTCCTACAAGATGCAGTAGTTTAGATAAAATTTGAAGATAACAGAGGATGTATTGGCAAGTTTACTCACAGACAAAAGATTGAACTTAAAAGTAGGTATATGTAAAGTTTCTGTCAAAACAAGGTCATTAGGCAAGAAAACATCACCAATGTGATGCACACGGCTATGAGTTCCATTAGGTAGATAAACAAGTACAAAAGTGTTAGGTACAATAAGCTTAGTTAATAAAGAAATATCCACACATATATGATTTGAGGCTCATGTATCTAATATCCATTAATCTAAACCTAGGCTATCAAGACTAGGAAGAGCTAGAAAAGGATGTGTACCTGCAAAATCCGAAAGATTTGTCAGGTTCACCATGGGAGGATCTATGATTGGTTTATTCCTTACCAACTTTAGCAACTCCTATTTAATCAATTCAGACAATGGAGGATTGGAAGTACTAACAACATTATCTGTGGTTAATTTACTATTATCTACAGTTAATGAAGTAGCTTCATTCACTACATTAGCAGTATAAGATTTCTCATTCCCTTTCCCTCTTTGATTCTGTAACTCCTTGTACCAGTCTGGTACAGTAGTGAGTTTAAAACAATTTTCCTTCAAATGTGCGTTTTTCTTGTAATAAGAACATAACATCTCACTCTTGTCATTACTACCCCATTTGTGTTTAAACTATTTTCCTCCTTCATCTGTGACCCTCTTAATACTCCTTGTGTTCACTAATATAGCACTATGATCCATTCCTTTACTAAACACCATCTGCACCTCCCTTTGCTTTTCTACCCTTAAAACCATAGAATATGCCTTATTGACAGATGACAATGGTCCCATAACCAAAATTTGGTTCCTAACATGATCATAACTCGCATTCAGACCCATCAAAAATTGCATTAATTGATTCAAGGACGTTAAATTAGCTAAAGCCTTAGGTGCTCCATTAATACATTGTGTTGTCGCCCTCCAAATACACTGCGGGACAAGCATAAAGCACCAAAGCTCATCCCACAATTTCTTAAGACTAGTAAAATACTTAACAACAGACATAATGCCTTGTGAAGCTACACTAATCTATCATTGTAAATGATATAATAAAGGTCCATTACTTTCTCCAAACCTCTCTACCAAATCTGACCATAGTTCTTAGGCATAACTTGTATAGATGAAGACTTTAACTATATCCTTTGACACTGAATTCAATATCCACGATCTAACCATGTAATCAGTCCTAATCCATTTATCACATTCAACAGATCCTGGACTAGGTTTCTAGCAAGTTCCATCTATAAACCCCAACTTCATCTTAGCTCCTAGAGCAATTTTACCTGATCTACTCCATCTAAAAAAGTTATTCCCATTCAATACTGCAGTAACTAAACTCATACGTGGATAGTATGAACCTTGAAGGTAAACTTGATTTTCTTCTGGCGTACCTCTCAATCTGGGATCCAGAGTCGATCCAGTGGGTGACTCGTGCGATACACCTTCCATTGTTGCAAATTTCTCAATCCAGACTCATCCCGTGAGGAGAAAAAGGTAAGTCCCGAAACCCTAACTCTCGACTCTTTAAACCAGCTACTCCCTTCACCACAGAAGTAAAATAGAGTTGTTGATGACTATCAACAGACAACTCCTTGCAATATCTTGCTCCAATTGATCAATAATGACGATCGATTACAGTATCGTTACCGTCTCTGATACCATGTGCCAAATCTCTTAGAGAAGAGTAAATAAGAACTGGCTTTATTCATGCATGTTATTGTTTAAATAAAGTCAGATTTCCTTATATACAAAACGCTTAAACTGAAGTTACCTTCTACTTACAAAACTACAGCCTATTTACAAAAATAACAATACTTTACATTAAATAAACAGTACATAAACTATCGCTTAACATAGGGTGTCTGCACAAATTTTTGACAAAAAGATCTAATTTCTTAATCTAACCCAATGTAGCTCTGGCTATGTTCATTACGATGGCATTCCCATTCGTTGTTGGGCTTCTAAGCTTCTTTGGAGCATTTGCTTTTGCTCCAATAACATATTATGTAAGAAAATACTAAACGAACACTGTGCGATTTCTGCTATAAAATCTGCATAAAAGACTCTAAAATGGTTTTTTATCTCAGTTGCCTTGCATCATGTGGCTTGCCATCTTCAAACCATGGAGATTCAGCTTATCATGGCTTGCAAATTGGGTATACACTAAAATCAAATCTCCCTCTTTTTCATGAGTTAAGATCAGATCTCCCCCACTACTTAAGCAAATGTATCCATTCCTCAGGTTTGCATTATAGTTGGCTTAATGTTCAACTTGCTAAGAGAATACAGAGACTAGAAGTGGAGGAAATTATGATATATAATTATAGTAAAATTTAGTCTCTAATGCAACACAAGGGAAAACACGTTAAGAAAAAGAAAATCACCCAGTAAAGAAGAAGAAGACAAATACACGAGGAAGAGAATACAGAGAGATCAGTCGTAACATTATCCACACCTCTCACTCTATCCTTGCTATTAATCCTCATGTTCATAACTTCTATGAAAACTTCCTCATACGGTTATAAAACTTGTCTTTCCCACCATATGCCTCAGATCTTGAATGTTAGAACAATCTACGTGTCCTTGATGTAACATTACCTCCCTCTTTGAGAATGACCTTGTCCTCAAGGTTGAACTGGATAAGTTTCAATAAAAGAAGATAAAGGCATCCAAGTTAGGTCAGTGGGACCATCCCATACAACTAAAACTTTAGGTTGAAACCCATCAAAGCCGATAGTCTTTTGAACATTCAGAGTAGCACGAGGTTGATAAATAGGTCCAGTGTCGAAAGTAAGAAGTGGCATTGAAATATACAACTGTGTAGGATCTCTAACACATTTTTTTAAGTGGAAAATGTGAAAGATATAATGAATTTTGGCTACAGAAGGTAAGGACAGTTTATAAGCAACATATCAAATTCGAACTAAGACTTGAAAGGGACCAAAATAATGCAGCTTTTATGACTTTCAAAGTTGCACTGAGTGTTGGTGATAAGGATGGAGCTTAACGAAGACCCAATCACCAATATTAAAAGAAGCCTCAGTACACTATAGGTCAGCAAATCGCTTCATCCGCTCTTGAGCACGAAGTAAGTTGGTCGTAAGACGATCTAAGATAGCATTCCGATCTTATAATTGTTGTAACAAATTAGAAGGAGCATCATCGGAAGGTGGAACACGTATAATAGTCGGAGGATCTCTGCCATATACAACCTTAAATGGTGTCATGCCAATTGAAGTGTGAAATAAGGAATTATACCAAAAATCAACCAATGGTAAATACTGGACCCAGAGATGAGGTTGTTCATGCACAAAGCATCTTAAGTACGTCTCAATCCATTTGTTAAGAGCCTCTGACTGACTATCAGTCTGTGGGTGGTACGAAGAGCTTATAGCCAAAGTAGTTCCTTGCAAATGAAACAAGTGCTGCCAAAATGCATTGGTGAAAGCTCTATCACAATCTGAGACAATCGAATGAGGAACGCCTTGAAACTTGACCACTGTATGAACAAAGGTTTTTGCTATTTGTAAACTCATATAGTTGCCTCATAAGGGAGCCAAATGACAGTATTTTGAAAGTCAATCAATAACCACCATGATCATTGAGTAGCCTCAAGATATTGGAAGATTGGTTATAAAATCCACTACCACGTCTTCCCAAATTTGGTTAGGGACTGGTAAGGGGCTCGGTAGGCCTGCAGGATGTAACTGTTGGGCGCAGCGGGTGTATTTTGTAAAAAGAAAAAATAAAATGAGCAAAGTGGACATATGATTTTTAACGTGGTTCACCCTTAACTTTGGGCTACGTCCACGAACAAAACTCATAATAAAATTTCCACTATTACAAATAGTAGGTATACAGAGATAAAACTAAAATAGTGGCTCATAAGGTATTTCCCATCCTAAAACATAAAGGGACTCCATTCTACAATTGCGGCATCGCCGCATGCTACTTTGGTTGAAAAGAAGAACATGCAGTATTTGTTAAAAAGAAGAAGCCTACCAAAGTTGAAGAGAAGTAGCCAGCTATCCCAGATCTCCTGCCTATAAATAGGCAGGAGATGAAGAACTAAACACACAACAAAAATACAGAAAATTAGAGGAGAAAAACCAGAGCTTTGTTTTGCTCTGAATTTAGGAAATATATTCCTAAAGGGTTGGTGAGTGACAAAATAGTGAGGTTAGTATTTTTAGGTTGGGAAATACCTTGTGAGCTACTGTTTTGGTTTTATCTCTATATACCCACTGTTTGTAATAGTGAAAGAAATATTCTAAGTTTTGTCCATGGACGTAGCCCAAAGTTAAAGGTGAACCACGTTAAAAATCCTGTGTCTATTTTACTCATTTTATTTTTCCTTTTTCACAAAATACACTCGTTGCACCCAACAAGTAGTATTTGTCACTCATCAACCTTTTAGGAATATATTTCCTAACTTCATAGCAAAACAAAGCTCTGGTTTTTCTCTCTGTTTTCCTGTATTTTTGTTGTGTGTTCAGTTCTTCATCTTTATAGGCAGGAGACGTGGGATAGCTGGTTATTTCTCTTCAACTTTGGTAGTGCAACATCCCATCACCGATGAGACGGGTAAAATAGAAATTTGGCATAATTTATGAGTGCTTAAAATTGCCTCGATATGTTCATGCGCATACATACAAGTGGATAGTGAATTTTGCACATGTAAATGCCTGTACATGCATTCACTCCTCACGAGTGCGAGCTAGGATTTTTAATGTTATTTTTTTATGTGACCCTTTGCCTTCTTTTGCTAATAACTTGGTCATCCGACCTCCGATTGACCTG
>JANZLD010000036.1:456-20303 GCA_026413575.1 Erythroxylum carthagenense | reverse complement strand
TATATATGTAATTTTCATACTTATTTAATGAATTATTATTTTATATTTTCAGTGGGCCTCAAGGAATTTTTTAAAAATTATTACCTTATGCATTTAGCGAGGTTATTATTTTATCCCATTGGCCTAAGTCGGGACCGAAGAAAATTATTATTTAATCGAGATTATTAATTTATCGAATATTCATTTATCGAGATTTTACTGTAATTCCATGAATGAAGAGATAAAGTCCATAAAGGACAATGATGTTTAGGACCTTAGACGATTGCCTAAAGGTGCGAAAACTATTGGTTGCGAATGGATATTTAAAACCAAGAAGGATTCGAAAGGTAATGTAGAAAGGTACAAGGCTTGTCTTGTCACAAAGGGCTTTACACAGAAAGAAGGCATTGATTATAAAGAGACTTTCTCTTTGGTTTCTTCGAAAGAGTCTTTCAGGATAATAATGGCATTAATGACACATTTTGATCTTGAGTTACATCAGATGGACGTTAAGACCAAGTTTCTCAATGGTGACATTGATGAGACAATTTATATAGTTGGGCCAGAAAACTTTATGTCAAGAGATGCAAAGCAAATGGTTTGCAATCTAAAGAAATTCATCTATGGACTCAAGCAGGCATCTCATCAATGGCATTACAAATTTTACCAAGTTGTCATCTTGTTCGTTTTGAAATGAACTTAGTTAATGGCTGTACATACTATAAGTTCAGTGGAAGTAAGTACATTTTTCTGGTTTTATATGTCAATGACATATTGCTTGCCACTAATGATATAGGCTTATTGCAAGAAATCAAGAGATTTCTGTCAAAGAAAAATTGAAATGAAACATCTTGGTGACGCCTCTTTTGTTTTAGGGATTCAAATACATCGGGAATGCTTTAGAGGTATTCTTGGATTATCAGAAAAAAGCTATATCGAAAGGGTACTTAAAAGGTTTGGCATGCAGGATTGTAAACTAGGTGATACCTCTGTGTCTAAAGAAGATAAGTTCAGTTTAAGTCAATGCCCCAAGAATGACTTTGAAGCTAAGGAAATGCAAAAAATTCCTTATGCTTCGGCTATAGGAAGTCTAATGTATGCTCAGGATTGTACGCGCCCGGATATTACATACATTGTTGGAATGCTAGGGAGATATTTAAGTAACCCGAGATTGGATCACTGGAAAGCAAACAAACAGGTCATGCGGTACTTGCAGAGAACAAAAGATTATATGCTCACATACAAAAAATCAGATAAGCTGGAGATCATTCGTTATTCTGATTCCAATTTTTCTGGAAGCTAAGATATTAGGAGATCCACTTTGGGCAATATCTACCTGCTTGCTAGAGGAGCTATTTCCTAGAAGAGTGCTAAGCAAACACTTATAGCTTCTTCCAACATGGCAGCAGAGTTTATAACGTGTTATGAGGCATCCAACCATGGGATATGGCTGCGAAACTTTTTCATAGGCCTGCACATTGTGGACTCTATTGAAAGACCACCTAAGTTATTTTTGTGACAATAACTCTGCAGTGCTATATTCCAATAACAATAGGAGCTCAACAAAGTTGAAGCACATCGACATCAAGTTCCTAATTGTTAAAGAGAGAGTTCATAATGGACAGTTGTTTATACAACACATTGGATCAATCTCTATGATTGCGGATCCGCTTACCAAAGGAGTGCCACCCAAGGCCTTTCATGAGCACACTGCTTATATGGATGTTGCATTTTTTCAGGATATATAATTTTAGTGGGAGTTTGTATTGTAGTTGCTTTTCAGATTAGACATTTTTCCACTATCATTTTGGATACAACTTTTTCTGGTTAAGATGTTCGAGGTTATTTTCAGCTTTAAGATATTTAGTTTATTTATCTCTGAACTTATTTAAAATTGATCTCACTAGAGTATAAGGTTGGACCAGTTGGAAATAAGCATGCTAAGATCACACTGCTTATAATTTTCATACTACACATCCATATTTAATTCATGTCATTTGGTTATATCAGCATGTTCGACCATTGACGGTTCTAGTTATGTTAATTGTAGCAAAAGACACTTTGATCCTAATTTGGTATGATTGATGGACCGGACTGTGTGGGGATGTATATAGTAATGATAGCAAAATTTTGAGTACTCACAAGGTTAATACACAATTTTAAGGTAACACATATAGCTCAAGTGGGAGATTGTAAGAATTTTTCAATCAAACATGTGGGCTTATATGTGTATAATTGTATATAAAGGCTATCATATAAAGTTTAGCCTAATTAAGTAAAGTGGTATAATATGTTTATGGTATTTTGGGCTTTATAAATTTATTTTAACTGTGGGCTTTATATATGTAGAGATTGGGTTTATAATTTCTAGTTTTATGATGGACCAAACTAAAAATTAGAGAAATTAGATTAGGCTTTTACCCCAATATAACTGGTTATAGTCTTTAAATTAAATGTACGCTTAATTCTTTTGTGATATCCCATCATCAGAAAGAAAACATAGAGTTAAGAAAAACTCTAGAAAAAAGGCTACCCTCTAATTTGGAAGACAAAATTGTAAGACTCTAGTGCAGATTTTATAATGGATTCAGATATGCTTCTGCTTTCATTTGATTCTTGATGATTTGATATGAATGGATCCTATTTTAAAGGGATTAAAACTGAACAGATGAGCCATGCTTAAGCTGCTGAAATGCATACTTTGCCTAAGAGAACTATGAAAATTTATCTTTTTGAAGGAGTTATGTAAGTGGCAGAGCAATAGAAGCATATTGATGTATAAAACATTGATAATATCCCGTCAAGCCAAGGAAACCATGTAACTTTGTAACAGTTTGTGAAGTAGGCTAATCAACTACTGCCTTGACCTTGTTGGTATCCATCTCCACTCATTGAGCAGAAACAATATGTCCAAGATAATCGATTCAGGATTAACCAAAAGAGCATTTTAAAAGTTTAGCATATAATTGATAATGTAACAGTTGTTCAACACCACAATAAGATCCCCAAGATGAGTGCATTAAGAAGGGCTATAAATAAGTATGTTATCAAAGAAAATGAGAACAAACCGTCGAAGAAATGGCCTAAAAATGTCAGTTAGAGCCTGAAAAGTTGCTGGGGCATTAGTAAGTCAAAAGGCATTCCTAACCACTTGTAATGGTCATGGTGTGTTCTAAATGTTGTTTTCTCCCGATCCTCGATCCGAAGTAGCACTTGATGATAACCAGATCGTAGATCAAACTTTGAATACACAGTTGAGCCATGCAACTCATCTAACAATTCATCTATAGTTGGAATAGAAAAAGAATTCTTAATAGTAACCGCATTAAAAGAATCCTTAATAGTAACCGCATTGAGTGCTCCATAATCAATACAAAATCGTCATGTGTCATCTTTCTTTTTAACCAGTAACACTGGAGTAGAAAAAGGACCGGTACTAGGTTGTATTAAACCCTTATCTAACATATCCATAACCATTTTCTCAATTTAAGTTTCTGGCTATAAGGATATCTATACAGTCATACATTAACTAGTACAGTCTCAGGCTCTAAAACAATGGCGAGGTCACAGGATCGAGAAGGGAGCAACCCATAAGGTACAAAGAAGACTAGCTTGAAGTTTTGCAAAATTGTCGTTAATTCCTCTAATAGATCTGATGGTAATTTAATGAGCCTGTTAGGTTCAGTTTCCAACAAACTTGCCATTAAGAGTAAATAGCTCTTTAATTGCATCAGTTGATTGAACCCTTTTGAATTGATGAAATTGAGCAACAGTAAGGTAGAGTGAACTTGGTTCCTCATAATGAGATGAATTTATCATTATGGTAAAATTTGATAACAGAAGCATTATAATCAGCAACGTAGGGTCTAAGAGTAGCCAACTATGAAGCACCAAGAATTACGTCGAAGCCAACCACTTACAACACATAAGCTGACAAGATGAACAGTTGACCCTGTATCATTAGATGTAAAGCTCGAGCAATGCCTTGAGTTTATAAATAATTCTTATTTCCCAACAACACTCTGAAAATTGGTATAGGTTCAATGGTTACCTTTAAATGTTGAGCAATCCTTGAAGTGATGAAGTTGTCTAAACTACCTCTATCAAGAAGCATTTGAACATTAGTGCCATCGATAAAGCCATTAAAATGTATTGTAGAAACTCCTATTGATCCTTGATAAGCATGGAAGAAACTAGTTGTTCATCAATCTTGTCTGGAGGTGAGTCCTCCCCTTCATCAGGATCAGTTACTAATAGCATAAATTGACGATTCCGACACCTATAAGATGGCAAAAAATTTTCATCACAGTTGTAACATAAGCCCTTCTCTCGCCTTATTTGTATTTCTATTGGTGAAATACGCTTAATTGGATGTAGTGGTTTTGTAGTCATGTAGGAAGTAAAGGTGCAATATTAGATTTCTAATTTGCAGTAACTTTAGAATAGGTACTAGTATACGAACATGGATTAGTTGTTCCTGAGGACACAAGCATTGTCATGGGTCTCACCGAAGGTGGAATACTATCCTTTTCATCAAATAATCTAACCAGATCCACATCCTTCAAAAGAGTTGATGGGGATTGTGCCACAACATCTCGTAGAATATGGCGCCTTCAGTTCGCTAACAAAACAATCTAGAAGAGCATCTTCTATTAACCCAGTAACTCGATTAGCCAAAACTATGAATTTCTAGTAGTAAGAAGCAACCGACTCAGTTTGAGTCAATTTAAACAACTGCGCCCATGGGCAGTCGAATTAAGAAGGCCCGACTTGGTGTTCAATTGCATCTATCAATATAGGCCATGTGGAGAATTGCCCCAACTTCTGCAGCATTTGAAACCAAGGCACTACTGAACCTTCCATATTTATTCCAGCAACAACTAAACATTGAGGATCAGGAGTATCGTAGTAGGAAAAGAACTGTTTCACACAGAAATTCCAATTGGGAGAATCGGTGCCATCGAGCTTAGGGAATTCAACTTCACTTGTCGCAGATGAAGTTGTTGGGAAGATTGAGACGTAGACGAAGCATTGAGGTCTATATTGGAATTAGTGTTAGAAGGTGGTTGTTGTAGACGATCCACTCTTTAGGTTAATAAATCCATCACTTGCGTGATGGCGTCGAGAGAAACTTCCAGTCTATCTACACGACTCATTTAACTCTCTAATCTATCCATTCGTCTAGCATTAAGATGATTTGATTGGTCCACCATATCAGTAAGACATTTTAACTCATTTGAGAAATCTTTGAGACATGTGTTATCTGTCATGCCTTATCTCTCAATGAAAGCACCAATATGTAACGTTCAACCTGCCTAGAGACTACAGAGGCTAGAAGTAGAGGAAATTCTAATATATAATTATATTAAAAGTTAGCCTCTAATACAACACAAGGGAAGACACGTTAAGGAAAAAAGAATCACCCAGTAAAGAAGAATAAGACAAATACAGGAGGGAAGAGAATATAGAGAGATCACTCATAACATTTTCCACACCTCTATCTCTCACTCTATCTCTGCTATTAATCCTCATGTATGTAACTTCCATGACAACTTCCTTATACGGTTACTCTTGTGTAGGACGTTTGTCTTTCTCATCATATGCCTCAGATCCTAAATATTAGAACCATCCACATGTTCTTATGATATAACAGTTGCTTTCATATTGATGGTGTTGGCTCCAATTGGCGGGTTAAGGGCCATAATTTTGCAAGCCAAAGACTTGAAGTTTTACTCTTAGCAAGCAAAATTCAGCATAATGGTTGAAGCTAACAAGTGTTGCCCTGCTTGTTTTGGTGTTTTTGGTTTGTAGGACTTGTTTGTCTTCTATTTATTTAATCTTTTAACTACAACCATGAGAAGTGGTTATTACTATCCTATTTAGCAACACAATTAACATTAATTTGGTTATTAATCTTAGAGTTCATATTGAAAACTAATCAAACTCCTATATGGTGAAAAATTGGAATTTTGTTTTCTAAAATAAACTTTCAGGTCAAATTTATCATATTTTTTTAGTTTTCATTCATTAAATGATTTATAAGAGTCGTTTGATTCCACTTATATTTTTCTATTGCAATTTTCAGTTTTGATTTTCAGTTTTTTTAAAATAAACTAAAAACCTATTTAATTGTTAATATAGATGTAGTTATATTTCAAAAAGTTAAAGATAATTTTTTAATTAAATATGTTTTTAAATCTCTTATATAACATTTATTAACAAATTATTCATAAAATTATTTCATTTTATTAAAATAAATAATTTTTATTTAAAATTAATATTTATTTTTAATATATTTTAATTCTTAAATCAATTTATTTAATTTAATTACAAAATTAAATAAAATCATTAAGTAAAAATAAATTATTCATCATTCTTATTAATAATTAATTTTAATTGAATAAATATAATATTAAATTAAATTATTCATAATTTTTATTAAAATTAATATACTAAATAATTAAATAATATATTTTTTGTTGATAGAAAATATGAATATGAAAAATAGAAGCAGAAAACAAAATCTATATAATTTTTATAAGTTTTGAAAGAAAAACAAAAACAGTTTTTAATTAAATTTTAAAATAAAAACAAAAATTAGAAATAAAAATAAAAACGAACAAAGTTATTTAATAGAAATTAAATATAAAAATTTTCAAATAACCAAACATTATCCGTTCGAGAAAACAAAAGCCATACTAAGTATATACTACAGCAGCGCTCACTCATTTCATCAATTCATGCAGAAATGATAAACCTCCAAAGCCCTGCTTTCTTCTCCTTTCCTAAACCCTTGAACCCTGATCACCAACACCTAAACCACCACTTACAGTGTCTTCCTTTCTTCACCAAAACCGTAATTAAGCCCTCCTTGTCCTCCACCACCACCACCAAATGCTTCAGCTCTGACGAGTTTCCGGTCGACGACGATTTCATTCAAACATTTGGCCGGAAAGATAAAGAAACCGAAGACGAAGCTCGACGCAAGAACTGGGTCGATCGTGATTGGGCTCCATGGGAAGAAATCCTCACGCCAGAGGCCGATTTCGCCAGAAAATCTCTCGATGAAGGCGAGGAAGTTCCTCTTCAGTCACCAGAAGCAATCGAAGCATTCAAAATGCTGTCCCCAAAGTACAGAGCGAAGAAGATTAAAGAAATGGGTCTCACAGAGGAGGAGTGGTACATGAAGCAATTTGAGATTAAGGGTGAGATTCCGGAGCCGTTGAAGACGGTTTGGGCTGCACCGTTGGCAGTGAGACACGTGGCGCCGAGGGATTGGCCTCCCATAGGATGGGAGGTGAACAGAGAGGAGCTGGAGTTTATTAGGGAATCACATAAAATGCAGTCTATGAGAGTGAGCTTGGAGGATTTGGAGAGTAAAGCAGTTTCAGAGACTGACGATTTGTGTTTGAATAGATATAAGTTATTTTTGAAGCAATACACTGAATGGGTTGATTTCAACAAGGATAGATTGGAAGAGGAGTCTTATAAGGTATTGAAATGAACCAAACTAACCATTTTCATTTTCTCATTTTGCAGTTTCTTTTGGAGTTGGAATTGCAATTTGAGGTCATTTTAATGAAACTTGAGTTGTTTGGAACGGTAACAATAACTATAATCTAATTCTTTTGAATGGGTTGTTAGAATTATAATATTGTGTGACAGACAAAGGATAAAGTTCCAATTTTGAATTAGAATTTCAAGGCTTCCAAAGGAAACATATACGGAAAAGGTTTGATGTTTCATGCTCCTTTTACGGATTTGAAATTCAGAGGGTTAAATCTGGCTGTCTTCTGTTGAGTAATTGTCACTTAATATATGATCTTTGGCAAAAATAAGTAAAAGGGAAGGTTTCACTGTGGCTTTATATGGAGTTCTTTGGCCATATTTTTTAATAGTTGGCAATAGAATTGAGGTCTTGGCTTGAATTAGTGTACAGTTTGGTGCCTATTTTTTTTTGTGTATTTGTGTCTGTGTTTTAACATCTTGGAGATTGATGGAAATGACGAACAATTCCTTTTAGTTTCTAAGTTGTGACAGGAATTTCTTTGTTGGAACGATAGGCTGGAATAAGATTGACAATATTTTAGGAGTCTAATCTGGAAAATTTTGGTGTTAATGCAGCATGACCAAGATTATTATCCGGGTAGAAGGAAAAGGGGCAAAGACTACAAAGAAGGCATGGTAAATTAAAATGGAAGTTTTTGTTCATTTATTTTGTTAATCATATTGACTGAAAGATGCTTATCATGATCTGTTTTTGTTATCTGCAGTATGAGCTTCCATTTTATTACCCCGGACAGGTAATTCATCAACCGTTTTTCTAATGGAGAGGGTTCAAGTTGTCTTCAATTTTGAAACTTTAAGCTGTTAATAGGTTGCGTTTGAGGACGCATGTACAGGGTACACTGATGCCATGATTGTTATAGGAAGGAATATAGGTTGATAGGAATACCTGAGTCCTAATATGATAAGAACCTTCTATGTTGGACTAATCCTAGCAGTTGAATATTTCAAAACTAGTTTGGTTCTGCATATTCGATATCTAGGGGCAAGTTGCAATGCAATTGTGGCTATAAAGTTAGCATTTAGCAAGCCTGCTAGTCTTTGTATCCAGAGGCATATCTTGTGGAACTCTACTCACAGCTGGATGGCTGGCTTATACAAATTTAAATTAGCATAGACACCTAGTTGTTAATACTGTGAGTAATTTTTTGTTGCAGATCTGTTATGGAAAAGTGACCACTATTGCCTTGTATCAAGGAGCCTTTGTCGACATTGGAGGTGTATATGATGGGTAATTATGATGAACTACGGCTTTCTCTCTACTTCTGTTTGTTTAATTGTGTTGTTTAGTTTCCAAATTGCTCAACTGTATTTGGAAGTTCTTATACTTGAGCAATTTAGCCTCTATTGATAGTTGTGCTTGTGTTTCAGGTGGGTCCCTATTAAAGGTAATGATTGGTTTTGGATCCGCCATCATATAAAAGTTGGAATGCACGTAATTGTTGAAATTCTGGTGAGCATTTTCTCTTTCTAACACATGATACGGCATATATTTTATCAATATATGTCTAAAGTCCAGTCCTTAATGTTGATGAGCTCTATCAGAATGTCTTTTTTCTTTTTTTTTGCAGGCAAAGCAAGATCCTTACCGTTTTCGTTTTCCTATTGAAATGCGTTTTGTTGATCCCAACATAGATCACCTTATGTATGTAAGATCCTTGCATGTTATCAGTTTATCACGATGTAAATTATCACCTTATGTATGTAAGATCCTTGCATGTTATCAGTTTATCACGATGTAAATTCTATGATACTCAGTGAAAAGCTTCTTGTTGGTTTCACGCATCAAAATCTAAATGGCCTTCCACAAGAGGACTATGTGGGCCATGCCTGTTTCTCTAGTTAACCAGGAAAAAATAATGAAAAATAATGAAAAGGTGGGCTAGCGATTGTTCTTGTTAGTATGATTAGGGTTGTTCAGTTTGATGATGATGATTTAAATGTATTCCTCTTAATCTAGTTGCCTATATATTTTGATAAGTTCATTTACTCTTCCAGCTTCAAGAGGTTTGAATTTCCGCCAATATTCCACCGTGATGAGGATACTAATCTTGACGAATTAAGGGTCTGTATATTTCCTTCTTCAGCTTGCAATTTGACACCATTTCCCCTACGGTTTCTTTACTGAAACATTCTTAGCTTTGCTACATGGATTGAGACATTTTCATAAAGTTTTATCAACAAATATTCAAGGTTAACTAAGACAATATGGCCCTGAACCAAGTTAACCTCCTGGATAATGGTTTCAATGAACATGTTTTGATGATATTAGTACAAGCAGGATCTTGATTTCTACTTCATCAATTTGTAGTACCACTAATGGAATCTTCCCAAATTTTTTGTAAACTACTTGAGAGGTGTGATACCAAAAGAAGTTGACTCTATTCATGGGTTGAGCAAGTTCCACTACTATTAGTGCTGTTCTACCCTGAGTCATTTACTTTCGACTAATTTGTTTTATCAGAGTATTGGGATTCCTTGTGTATAATTAATGTTAGAGATGAGATACTGAGTGTTCTACTAAAATCATTTCGGAAACATTTATATGTTGCCAAAACTTTTCATCTTAATCTGTGTTCACTTAATAATTTGTTAAAATAAATTAAGTAAAAGTCCTAACATTTGAGATTATTCCTTCGATATTATCGTTTTCTTACATGCCTCTAATTGATTATCTTTCTAGTGCAGCGTGATTGTGGAAGGCCTCCTGTTCCCAGAAAAGATCCAGAAATAAAACCAGAAGAGGAACCTCTTTTGTCCAATCACCCTTATGTTGACAAGGTGTGGTTCTAAGTAGATAGTTTCTGTCTTTTTGGCCTACTAACTCAGGATATTTTACTATCTATTTCTCCTCCTGTTTGTTAGTGAGATGAATACAGACTTATCTTTGGGTTTGTTGTTTTATATGAAGCTCTGGCAAATTCATGTTGCTGAGCAAATGATCGTGGATGATTGGGAAATGAATCCTGACAAGTACAAGGGAAAAAAGATATCTGAATTGACCGATGATGGTGATTTTGATGAAGAAAATAGTATCGAACATACAAAAGTGTATTACAAGAAAAAATTAGCACCTAAAATTATTTTGGTGAGAACTGTTCTGATGACATTGCACCAAGTTATCTTTTGACAAATTAACACTTTGTGTGTTTCTTGGCAGAAACAAAGTGTTAAGGAACTTGATCTGGAGGCTGCCTTAGCTGAGCGTGAGGTCAGCTATATTCTAGTTTCCTGATGTTAATTCTATGAAAGTTGTTTTTTCTGTGGTACCATGATTATTTAGGTAGTTAATGCAACAATGGAACCATTGGTTTTTTGTAAATGTTTCCTGTATCTTGGATAAAACCTTATGTGAGATGCTGTCTTCTCATCTCTCATATTGGAGGGGTGTGCAAACGTGATTGTCCTCTTGGTCTAGTGGTCTAGATTCTTTGCTGGATTTGAACGAAACGAAAATACTAAATGTTTGATACTAGTCCTTTTCAGGTGTGCCATGCTTTTCCTTTTCTTTTGTTCAAAGTTAGGATTTCAAGAACTTGAGCTGGAATTTTCTTATGGCATGTTGTTTAATAAGTTACACAAGATCATAAATGGATATGTAAAGCATAACCTCTGCAGCATATTTCAGTGATCCTGCTAAACATTTTCTCATATGCTGAATGATACTTGAATGTTCTTTCTGAAGATGCCAATTACATTTTAGTGTGTTTCCTTAGCTCTAGTGCTGTCTATCTGTTTGCAGCATCATAATAAACTGAGAAGTGAAGCTGTTGCAAGGGGCGAGAAATATAAGATTTACAAGATGAGGCGAAACATTGAAATGGATGAATATGACTTACTACATTGGCGTCGATCATTCGAGGAGAGAGAAGCTTTGATTAGAGACATAAGCTGGTATACTTTTTTACCCACCAATTTCCTTTGCAGTTGAAGCTTCTAGTAGATGCAAAATGTTACTACTCTTTATCTGTTTCCTCTCATTTATACTGCATTTGCATAGCTAATGATCAGCCACTGTATTATGTTTTTGCACTGATCAAGCCTGCACGACTTCTTACAGCCGTCAAGCTCTTGGTCTGCCACTGGAAGAGCCAGGAAGGTATAAGCCAGCAAGTTTTTTTGGGAAGGACCAGTATGATCCAGAAAATCCTTTATATCGATATGATTACTGGGGAGAACCCAAAAACTCCGAAAAGAGTCGAAAAGAGAGGATGTTGGATGCTCACAACAAATCTATTGTGGGGAAGGGTGTTGTGTGGAATGAGATGTCCTATGAGGATGCCATCAAGCAGCGGTTGCAGAGAGAAGCTCGTGCCAAGGAAGCAAAGCAGAGAGAGGCTGAAAGAGATATAGAGGAAAATGGTAGTGAGGGTCAAGACGAGGAAGAATATGACTCTGACGATGACATTGATTTTAGCATGTTAAGTGAGTTAAGTGTTGAAGCTTCAAATCAGCCCATTGTTAATGGCACCGAGTCTCTTGGAATCTCGGATGAGGGAATGTTTGAAGACTGACAAGTGAGTATATACACTTATTATATACCAACGAAGAGATTTGTTTCCCAAACCAAGCGTCTGAGCAGATTGGGGGTGGGGAAGGAACTTGGAGCCTCAAATCTAAATGCAGGAAGCTCCTAACGAGTACTGTCGAGACTTGAGATCAAAGGTCCAGCATCTCACTGACCAAGTTTTGGACATTTTATGGTAAAATTGACCCTTATGAATCCTAAACATTTAACCACCAACTTATAGTCTTTATAAAGCTGAGTTCCACCATTCCCTTTAAACGTTACAAAATGATATTTACAAATTAACTTTTTAACAAGTAGCCAACTTACCTTTGTTCAAATGGGAATCAGGTACTTTTGATATGTACGTAAGGCATTCCTTTAAAACTTTGATATCTTCAGTGGTCAGCCTTTTCCAATCCTATTTAGTTAATATCTAAATCTAAATTCTACGTGTATGATTATGCACTGACTCTGGATTTCGCTCATACCTAATACAAACTCTCAGGAATTGTGTACTCGCCCATATCCAATCATAACCTGACAAGAATCCACCGTAACTCCATCCAGTCTGTGTCAGACGTAGTGAAAAGGCCTAATACCATCAATTGGCTTTCCTTCTACATTCCCAAGAAGAACAAAATTCTGGGAGCATTGGCCCATTTCTCTATGCAACCAGTGAAAGTGGGCACCGTGTGCCCATGTCATCCCAAACCAAAGTCGGAAATCAATACCAGAATATACAGCCGACCAGACTACAAGCTTATTTGACTGATTGGTAACGTTTTCTTGCCAGGGATCTCGATTTTTTCTTAGGGTCCTTTGCAGCCACAGTTGACCATTGAAAGGTGAACAATTGGGAAGCAGAGCCACAGACGCACTTCAAGGTTCTCAGTACCACCATTTCACTACAGCTTAAATCAACCAATTTCACCTTCTTCAATATCTTTTGCTGAGTCAGGAAGACTCTGAGGAGGATCAACTTCCTCCTCTTCCTCTTCCTCTTCTTTCATGTATAATCCAAGTTGTTCCAACGGATTACTACTCCCCTGAAGCTTGAAACTGGCCAACCCATTCTTAGAATGATCGGAACTGGTCTCCTCCATCAAACTTGGAGCCTGCTCATCTTGAGCTGCCGTAAACATTTCAAAATCTTTCATGAAATGGCTGTTCTCATTGATATCAACAGTTTTCTCCATCTGCACGTAAGCGGAAAAACCTGAGTTGCAACACCAAAAGGGTTTGAAATCATAATTGTGAAACTGACATCTCAATCTCACCAGTAGCAATGCCTGACGGGCAGCTTCTCTCTCCAGTTCCCTCTTCCTTTTTGCCTCAGCTGCCGCTGCAGCTTCAGCTTTCCTCCGGGCTTCTTCAGCAGCCTTGATCTCTGCTTGTAACCATGCCTTTTCTGATATCAAATATGAGCTGGTCATGTTTCAAAGATCCAAAACTATCAAAATAACTTGGAATATCATAATTAGAAACTTTCAAAACCTTCTTTTTGCTGCCGCTCAAGCTCCTCCCTCTCCATTCGAAGTTTCTCAGGATCCCGCTTGTCACCCTAAACTCAACATGTCAATTTGTGAGAAGATCAGATACCAGGAAAAATAATAGGAGTAGCAACTCTGCACAATTAAAGAGATAAAAAAAGCCCATCTTCAGTATTCAGAGAGCAACCTTCGCAAGTGCCTTTTCTCGAGCTTTGAGAATGGTGTCAGCAAATCGAGTTCTCACTTCAATTGCACGATAAAGCTTTTCTGGTGAGACCTGCCTATCAGGTGGAGCATTCCCCGCTACAATAGTATAGCATCACACACGTGAGACAATGCCTTAAAAGAAATAACAACAAAAATTCTATGCCTTTATGCTTACCCTCCTTATGGTGACCCCCCTCTGTAATTAGCTCACCCTGGGAACTCAGTTCATCTTGAGGCAATTCACTCAGAGATTCTGAACAAGAAAAGGTATCAATTAGAATTGGTCTTCAAAAAAAAGTAGAAAGGAAGGTATAAAGATAGCAAATAAAGTCCAGGAACAACTTATTGAACTAGAAACCTCACTTTTTTGTATGCTTGAGTCTCCAAGATCATTTCTTTTCTGGGCAACAATTTCTCCTGATTGCACATTATCCTTAAGAGCAATAGAAATATGTTAGCCAAAAACCCAAGCAAGCAACAAGGGCAAAGAGGAGGAACACGAGAGAGCATAATATTTTAGTCTGGTCTTCCGTGATGGCCCGCCGTTTTATTATCCGGCTATAATAATCCACCAAAATTTTAATATACCTGTGTAGCTTGAGTAGGAACTGAAGCTTTATCCACATCTGAATCACTGCCAGATGAACTCCCAGCATCTGAATCTGAAAAAAAAAAATCATCAACTTGAATGCTACAGAAGAGGGAAACTAGCAATAATCCTACCATATTTAAATTTTTGCCCAAATTTATGCCCCCCAAATAGGAATAGATCAACTGTTCCTATTACTTTATGCCTATTATGAGCATCCATCCATCTAATAAATAGGCCCACAGAAATTGAATGAATGGATGCTAGGCACAAAGTAACGGGACAGGTAATCCCCAAAAACAGTAGAACTTTTCCAAAAAGGTGTTATTACATGTGGCAACTAATAATATGTTACAGATAAAGCCACAATCTTATCGTTCTTCAATCCCACACATTATTATATTCATGCAAGGAATATTTTATGGGACTACACACTAGATCCCAAGAAAAAAATGAGCAGGATTTTAACAGAGAACTACAACTGGATGAAGAACCTGATCCACCACTGGAGCTATTTGAACCACTGGATTTACTGTTTCTGCAGCTTGTGTCTTCTTTTATATCTGCTGGTGTATGACTCGAAAATGGAGGGTCATTTCCACCAATAATATCTATATCTTCATCCACAGAATCATTGCCTGAAGAAAACATTATATTTTTAAAACTGGGAACAAATTGACATGCTGGAAGTACTTGTACTTCCTACAACCTTCATATGCATTAATTTAGAGTTGAATTACCTTTGCATGGTTGCAATGATGAATTACTTAACCCAGATTCGTTATGAAGCTGAATAACGAAAACCATGTAAGCAATCAGTTCTACACACATGAGCATTGCACAGAAACAATGCAAAATAGCCAAAGAGCAAAAAAAAACTCCAGAAAACAGAGTGCAAGTAAATATGGAAGAGGGAAGTAGAAACAAAGTGCAAGTAAATATGGAAGAGGGAACTAGAAACAATCATACCCTCCATGTCGCATGGCTCAGCTATCTCCAAGTATTTCTGCTTCTGCATCAAAAAGTCATCCAAAAGCTTTCTCAATTTAAACAATGTATCATCACCAAGAGCATCAATGTCAATCTCAATCTCATCTTCGCCAGACTGATCAGCACTATAGCAATGCTCTTTTAGGAACTCAATGAGGCTTTCAGGCAATTCACCCAGCAATGTCTCCAATTCTGTGCCAAGTTTGTGCTTCTGTTCAGTATTCATAACCCCTCTAACAGGCTCTGATATATTTTCATTTTCACATTGTGAAGTTTTTTTCTTCTTTGCAGGCGGCATATCCACCATCGTCTCCACATGAACTCCAGGTACTGGTTGCTCTGATTCCACCTCAACAACTAGAGGAAACTTCTTCTCTATTGCTTTCCATCTCACTTCAAAACACTTACCAAGCGTCTCTGCCATGATATGGACTTCATTTCCGGGAGGGTTATACTTCATTGCATTTGAGAAAGTTAGTCTGACATCAGCAGCAAACCCTACTGGATTTGAATATTGACCTGAAGCAATTTTACTCTTCACCGTTCCCAAATCCATTGGGTGTTTGATAACTGTGTAATAATCAGGTATGTTCAATTTTATCGCATCAACTGGTTCATTAAAAACCCAACCATACTGATGGGTCATCAACCGTTTCAACAATGCTTCACATTGTTTCATCAACATAGCCATAGAAGCAGTAACCGGTGCAGCGAGTTTTGTTTGCTGAATACGCCTATAAGAACCCTTTTCCATTTTGGCCCCATTACGACCAGAAGGAGCCCATTTCTTACTATAAAGAGCTGATGCTGCGGTAGATCTACTTAAATCCTCTAACGGAGGCCTCTTTTGGGCATCACTACAACTGCGAATGTTATTAGAGGGCGACAATTTAACTGCATTTGTGGTCAAAGAAGCTACTCTCTTCAGAAGGGCCCTGGTGTGTTCAAGTTCCATTTGTAACCTTAGTTTTAAATCTTTCCTCTCTGACCTTGACATCTTTGACAATGACAATACTTTCACTGGGACATTAAAACTGTCAAAGCCATCTGCATTCAGACTAATACATTTCCTCTTGGGGGCAAAGGAATCCTGGGATACTGTCATCTCAGTGTCAACTCGTCCTGAGCTCCCAAGTCCCTCGTACTCGTCCATTGTTTCAACCACATGCCGGTAGTTGGGAACGAAACCAGAGGAATGTCCTTTGGAATATTTCCGTGATTTCCCCATTGGTCGTGACAGCCAATACTTTTTCGATTCCTTCTGTCCAGCAAACTCTATAGGAACAGTTGGCGCCATAAGATTAATTTCCAGTAACTGCACATATCGACTTAGAAAGTTTTTGTTTAACCTTCAGTTCAATATCAAATTCCAGATTCATGACAAGGCCAAGTTACTGGTTCACAAGAATACCCAATTACTTGGGGTTCTTTGAAGTTCAATGAATGAGACCAGAAAAAAAAAAAAAATGTTTCAAAGACAATCCAGTACAGTTCCTTTTTCTCGCAGATGTATCCAAGTTCGTAAAAAATTCCAAAGCAAAAAGCTTCACTTAACTTCAAACATCTTCTCTCCTTATTGTGGCCAATAACTCACGCATCAGGATTCCTTTTTTCTCTATTACAAATATACAAACAATTCCAAGTTTTACTAAGCCCCAATCCGCGAAAGTTCGCAAATTCAAATTCAACCCCAACTCTAAATTGAAAGGCAGAGAAAACCCATACAAAATCAGAAATGACCGACAAAAATACAGGAAGACCTTCAATGATTATCCGAATTAGGGGAAGTCAACAAAAAGAGAAGAGAAAAGATACCGAAGATCAAGGATAAATACTTACTAGAAGAAAAACCCTAAGCCCACTTCGAATCAAAAACACCCCCAGAAACTGAAAACCCTAGATCGAATCGAAGCTAAATAAGCACGTCGACACGATCAACACCCCAAGACCCCACGATTCAACGTGTCACTAAACCCTATAACCCGAGGTTTATCCTCCATATTCCAATTCAAAACTGGATCTCGCGCCTCGAGCCCTTGATTCATACAAACCTCAAGAAAATCCGTTGAAATTAGGCGAGGTCACCACAAACGCTTCTCGCTCGCTACTGTTCTTCTTCTCGGAGAAACAAAAGAGTGAGAAATCCGAAGCTCGCACGATCTATGGGCTAGTTCGATCCTCTACTTATAGGCCCAATCCGCCTCATGGAGCGCCGTCATTAAAGCAATCCCAGCCGTGTACCACCGACACGCCTTAATCGTGTGGTTTAAATTAATCTTTCATCCACCACCATTTTCGTTATCTAACGGCTGTGGATATTCCCTGCCGATCGGGATAGATCATGTTGAATTTAAATTAAGGTTTATAGATTATTTAAAAAAGTATTATTTTTTTAATTACTGCTTTTTTAATCTCTCTCGAGTGGATAATCACGTACACTCGCTTTATCCATAAACACCGTTTTGCGTCAGGGAGAATTTGAAAAGTTTGAAGAAGCGCGTGTAATTGTTTATCAATTAAATGAGAGTGGTTTTACGAGACTAGACAATCTTATATTGGATTTGAGCCACGTTTCTCTATGACTCTTTACTGCCCCGTGTACTTCATTTTTACACAAATTCCACATTATATTGTTATGATTATTAACCTCGAATCAGTCCAATCAGATTAAAATATACAGGAATTTAATTTTAATAAATTAAATTTATCCACGCAAAAAAAAAAACTACTACTACAATAACATCCTTTACAAGATTCACGGGGGATTGCCTAATGTTTCGAGAGTTCCTTTATTCAATTATTTTCCTTCTTGTTGCTGGGATCTCTAGTTCATACACATTTCCTCTTTGTTTTTACTTTCCCGTACCTAAATTATTCAACAGGTTCTGGAAAGAATTCTGAGACGGTCCTATGAAAATTTAAAAAATAGGCATTTTAATCAAGAAAGGGATGGAGAGTGGTATGATTTAAAGTGAATTACAAACGGATTTTGATAGGTCAAATCTTTGATGATTTTATTATACATGATGAAGTTGTGAAAATTTCTAAATAGGTATCTTATATCTAAACTTAATTACGAAGAAATCTAGTAGTACGTCATCTTACCCTTAACTAGTATATAAATTTTTCAAATGATTCACATGAAAAAAGAGAAATGATAATAACAATTATTATTATTATTATTATTATTATTAAAACTATTAAAATATGCTAAACTAAAGGCTTATGCTACAAGTATTACCTATTTACAATTATAAGCTATAAAAGAGTTAAAAGATTTACAAGAATAAGAAGGATCTCTTTATGAAAAATCATTTATCTATATGTTAATTTATCAAAAAAATTTATTGTAGATCACGTCTTCAATAAGTTCCATCATTGTCACCTGTACAAAAAAATTATAGTTTAAAAATAAGGTAGATTTTGTGATAAATATTATTATTTTGAATTTTTATTAATTTATTTTAACCTAATTAATTGTTAAAATCATTTACAATAATCATATTAGGTATTAAAATAATTTAATATAAATTCAATAAGCATTTCTTATATCATAAACTAATTCGTAATGATTTACAGTACTATTCTAAAAATAAATAAAACTACACAAAAAGATATTCGTTAGTTTTTATATTGGCCTTTACAAAGCTTCCCTTAGACACTCATAATATTCTTTTATTAGGACTAATTAGAGTATCATGTTCGTTTTTGTCCTTTATTATTTAAAAATTGTGATTTTCAAGGTAGAGTAGGAGCCACTGAGCCCAGGCATAATAAGTTTGGGTTTAAAGTTGATCCAGATCTGCCGTACATTATCAATACTTACCATAGGGCTCAGGTTCATTGTCAGTTTTGATCTTCATCACATAAGTCAAGTTTGCCCGTGCAAAAATAGAGCAAATGATTCCCAAATCTACTTTTTTAATAAAAAAAAGAGTTTAATCTTAAAATTTTAAAATGAACTCCAGTAATTACTAAATATTCAAATTAAACTTTAAACAAAAATATGGATATAATTAAATTTTTATTAATTATGTCTCACGTATATGTAATATTCCATATGACATATATATGTGACACGATAGAACTCATTTTTTTAAATAATCCTAATTTAATTTAATTTTTTATTATGATTATATTTTAAAATATAATTTATACTAATAAATGTAAATTAACTTGAACAATATTAAATGATTATGATTATCTTAAATTTAACAAAAATCTTAAAACTCAAAATTAGAATCCTCAATCCCAAATTCTCGTCTCCTTTACTCAATGCTATGAATATCGTAACAGGTTCGGTACCGGATTGAGCTCTGGAACGGAACTGTACTAGTACCAGCTAGTACCGGATACCGTTTCGAGAAAATTTTTAAATTTATGAAATAGTCCCTAAAATTTTTAAGAATTGCAAAATAGTCCATATTTGTATATTATATAGTTGTACTGTATACTTTACTAGTTTACTATTTACATCAACCATGCTTTCAAAAATCTTAATAATAAATAATAATGA
>JANZLD010000033.1:79613-100423 GCA_026413575.1 Erythroxylum carthagenense | reverse complement strand
TTTCTAAGCTCAATTTTGGTGATTATGCTTTATGTGATGTTGAATTTGGGTGATTATTAATTAGGAATTTTTGTCTTGGATTAGGGAATTTAAGTAAGGCATTGGAGAAATTGAAGCTTTGGACAAGTTTTAAGCATAGAATTGAGATGAGTACCATGTTTATATTTTGAAATATAAGCTATGTATGTGTTCTTGAAAAATCAAGAAAGTGAGAGGGTTTTTAATTTTTTTTATTTTCGAATGATTAAATTTCTTGCTTTTAGAATGAATTTAGAATTTGTTATAATGGTACATTCATTATTTGGAATGACTTAAGAAATTGCAATAATTATTAAATTCATTATTTTTTGAATGATATGAATAATTTGAGAAATGTCTATAATTGATGATTTCATTGTTTTGAATGAATGGGAATTTGTTTGACTTATGATTTGGATAAATTGCTATAATTGTTAAAATCATGGTGTTTAAATGATTTGGAAATTACTAAAGTGTTGCATTCTTGATTTTTGAGGTTTGAGAATCCTTGGGTTTTGAATGATTAAAGAATTTGATTATGTGCCAAAATGTTGCATTCATTATGTGAATTGAAATTGAATTTGTGAATGACATTTGTATGAAATATGACAACATGATATGAAAACTGGATTTTTTGAAATGTGCCTTCGGGTAATCTGATTTTCAAGTGTGAAATGTGTTATGTGAGTTTGGTTAGGTCTCATAAGTTGAGTCAAGTGCACTTGTCTTTTTATAGGCTTCTCCCGCCTGCCTGCTAATGGCATTGGAGCTCCGTTACGGACTCCCATAAGTTCACGGCTACACCGGACCTCTATGTGGGAAGGTGTAGTACGTTCTGTTCACGACTGCACAGGACCGCTATGCGGGAGTGTGCAGTACGTTCTGTTTTGGACCGACCCAAACTATTCTGATGTGTTATGTGCTTTTGATTTTGTTTATAATGTGATGCATTCATGTTATTGATTTATTTGTGAGTTCATTGATAAATTGAGAATTTTTTTTGAAAAAGAATTATTTGATAAATTTTCTACTGTGAAATCTTTTATATAATGGCAAAAGTTTTGCAAATTGTTTTTGCTTATTTTTCGATTTATAAACATGTTATCCACGAGCTATAAGCTCACCTCCCTTTTTCATCCCCATCTCCAGGTATCGAGCAGGAGATAGGATGAAAGAAAGTAAAGACATTTGTCCGATTTTGTGTATCTTGTATTTTGTATATTTTGGGATTTATGTATTCTTATGTATTTCGGATTTTTGAGATTAATGTTATATCGTGGCTTGAAAATGCCATTTTTGCTTGGTGATGTATTTTCTTTTGGATGATGTAAATGAATTATGGATGTGTATGTAGAATAAAAAGGTGAATTATTGCTTTGTATATAAATTGCATATGATTATGAATGGGATTGATTGTGTTTGGATTCCGGACAAGAGATCCGATGATTCTGGTTATTGAATGTGGATGATTGAAGTGTTTGTGCAGGTACCGTAAATTGTGTTTAGATAGTTGAAGGTTGAAGATTTTGGCTAGTAAACATTTAGGGGAGATGATGTCAAAATTTTCATTGGGCAGAAACTTTGACTGAGTTTTTGACCCTCTTAGAGTTTGAATTGGATTGGAAGATCTTCTTGAAGATTGTAGTTCATATTTAGAGCTTTCCATTGGTGTATAATATGTCACTTTTGGACTTAGGATTAAGAATGTTATAAGGTTTGAAAGAGTGTTGTTGCTGTCTGAAATGTCATTTTATAGGTAGTAGCTTTGAAAGAGTTTTTACCTCCCCTAGAGACTAAATTGATTTTTGCATCCTTCATGAAAGTTATAGAGAAATTGCACAGCTTTAGAATGATGTATAATATGTTATTTTTGATTGTGGGTGTATGGATTTGTATAATTTTTTATGGCAAAAGAAGACTAAGAATAAGATTTTGTGTAAATTGATGGTTATGTTTGAATATGAAGAATCAAGTAAATTGAGATTTTGTTTGAGGATAAATTTCCAAATGGGAAATTAAATTGCTTTGTATGAGATTGAATAAAATGAAAAAGAAAAAACTTTTATACTGGTTTCGGATTGGCTTAGACTGATTGTCTTATAGGTTTTCAACGCGATCGTTTTCTAAAATATTTATTCACGGATGTCGGAGTTAAGTTTTTGTTCCGCTTTTGATTTGTTTGCTTTCATTTCCAAGCCATTCGATTCGTATGCGATTTTCGCTTTCCGATTTGGTTTCGCTTTCGGATTCTTTCGCTTTTGTTTTTATCTATTCATTCGTTTCGCTTTGTTTTCTGATTCATGATTTCGTTCGTTCTTTTGTCTTGCTTTTCATTTCCATTCTTCCGGTTAGAGTTCGGTTCCGAAATCGGGTCCCAACACATTATGATCATCTAAATGTTAGAAATATCAAAGTCATTTTGAAATGGGCAGGATTTTTTGCTTAATTCAATATTTTCATCATATAATATTATGATAAGACATAATGTATAAATTTCGTATCTACTCTATTAAGAATATTTGTTTTCCACCATTACTAATTGATTGTTTTAATGATATTAAAAATTATTTTAATTATTATTTCACCTTGGTAAAGGATTTATCTAATGATTACCAATAAATAATAATAGAACATTCTCCTTAATTATTTTAAGATGATGAATTATATATTGTTTACTTAACTATGTCCACATAGTTTATATCATATTCAATGATTACCCATTGAGTTAGTCAAGGTTAGAATAGGTCCTACGCAGTATCAAAATATAACAATCCCTATCTAAAATACTTTATAGATCTTAAGTCAAATGATCACTTATTCAATTATTATAACGACCATTTCATAAACATACAAAGTAATATTCTATACGAAATTTGATATATTGAGTTAAGTTAGTGAACTTATTCTATAACAAACACTTATACGTTTCTCTAAGTACTGCCATGTATTAGTATATAAGATCGACTATTTCCTTCATTAGTGTATACTAGTCTATTTGTCCTATTCATGTCTAATCTTAATAGAATAATGGATATAAATAATTTAAGAATAATATATAAATACAATGTGAATATCATAATTATGCTCTCATCTTAATTTCATTTATTAAGTATAATGATCTTATGGAATGGATCTTTTAAGTTAGTTAATTAAACAAATATTTGAGTTAGTTAATTAACGAATATATCAAATAAATAATAGCTTTAATAAAATAAGAGTTCAAACATAGATTTATAAAATAAGAAATGTGTTCGTGCACTATTTTACCTACATAAGTAGTTATTTAGACTTTTTTTAAAATTGCAAATTTGAAATGGTTCTAAATAAAATGATTTTGAGTGTGAACTAAAAGTAGATTAAAGAATTGAATATAAAACATAGAATTAAGTGCCTAAGATTTATGGTTTTATTTAGATCATATAAAAAGTACCTATAGTGATATCTTAAGCTTATAATAAAATAAAATATCTAGAATAGATCTTAGCTTAAAAGAACAAGCCTGAATGATTATTAGTACTTAAAAATAAAATGAAATGTCAAAAGTAATGTTCTAGGGTTTGAAATTTTAATGGACTTAAATTTTGAGTTAGACAAAATTTTTTGAATATAATTTAAACGTGATGATGATAAAAATATTAAAGTAGATTTCTAATAGAAAGAAGGATTGGCAAAAGACTTTTATTTTAAAAAAGGACTAAACATTATTATAAGTATACGTAAATTCTATAAAAGTTATCATTCCTATCATATCACTTCTTATATTATTTGTAATGTTCTATCAACCTGTTCATGCATATATTGTTGGATAGTAGATACTGATATGATTATAATAATTTTTACTAACTTATTTTAATAATCAATTTTACAAGAGAATTGTTGAAAGGACAATTAAACATGTGTAAGAAAGAGTAATTTTATTGTTTATGTTTAATTATATTATAAAATTAAAATGATCTTTTTCCTAAAAAATGTTACGAATTTTTTTTACATATTTTAGTGCAAGTTTGATATGATTGTGTCTTGATCTCACAATATCTATGGCTATCAAAATGGAAGGCAATGACAACACTTAACCTAATTTTGTCGTCTATGTCACTGCCCTTGTCCTTAATAGACAACACCTAGTCTAAGTTAGTTAGTGACTATGATAGAAATTGTTTTTCTAATAAATTCTGCTGTCCATTGTTGAGAGACGAGACATTGTCCTCCATTTGTCATTTGGTTTTATGTTTAGAATGTTATAAGAGATTTCATTCGGACCAACCTATTTTTTATATTATTATCAGACTAATTTTGAAACTTCAATACATTATTATGAATGATTAATTGTATTGAAGCTTAATTAAATCCTTAATTGTGTATGCAGACAGAAAAGTTAGCAGATAGCATTGTCAAAGAGCAACTAGCAGCATGTGTAGACACAGTGAGAGGCAGGTGCTCCCATATTTCTCATTCCTTAAGACTTTTGCTTGTAGATTCTCTCCATCATATATAGAGGCTTTCGGTTCTACTTTTGTCTATTGCCTAATTGGGAGTGAGCATGTGTATGGATTATGCTGGACCAATATACGTAATAGAGACATCTAACTAGGCATGAACACTATGAACAACTACGCTGAGATGGTATGTGCATGAGATATAGGAAAATGTGACTTTCGTTTTATGACAAGGAGTGGGGTTACTTTTTTTGTGTGGATATGCTCATATGTCTAGTTATTTTGTGGAACCCATTTAGGATGCAAACATTTATGTACTAATTCTCGGTTTATTTTGTTTTGATTCTCGCCTAAATTCGATAAACTTTTGTGGTTTGCGTACTTGAGCCTGGTTGACAGCGACTAAGGACTACTCTCAGACAAGAACAACAATGGGATTTAAACATATTTAACTAAGCCAATTCTGATTCAATTTTGACCAGGGTGTGTGTGTGTTGAATCAAGATAGATGACTGGTATTTAATTGATGGGAAATCCAGTTTATAATTTAACGATGCAACTGTTTGATTAACTGGCTATCCCGGCCCATTGAGAGTAGGCAGTATACCCAGTTGCTTCCTTACTCATTGTAAAGTTGATAACCAGAAAATGGAACATTATATGTGTAGCATGTGAAGGTCATACTTGAGAGTTAACAATAATCAAAGATGTGACTTCTACTTGATATGGGAAAATGAAGTAGTACCTGCCTCATCTTGAGATGGTTGTGCTCTTAAAAATACAGCACAAACATGTTTATAAGTCCAAATTTGTCTGTAGCACATATACAGTATATTTCTTTTTGCTGTGCTTAGAAGTAATCGCTATGGCCATCATTGGTGGCTCAGATGGTTGGAAAATACTACAAGAAATTGATTGAGAATTTGAAGACAACTCCATCTTGGTTTCATCATCGTGCTAAATATGGCTGAAGCTGCCATGTCTATGTTCCTGATTGTATGATTGCATTCCTTCCTCAAGTGTTAATGGGAAAGATGTAACATTAATTCAGTAATTTAAATCGGTGATTAAAAGGACATTTGGGAGGAGCGAAGTTAAAGGCTCCATTAAGCTCTCTTGTTAATGAAATTTCTTACATTTTGAGGGATTTTTTTCATTAATATCAATCCGTGTATTTTTTCTCTGTCAGAAACTAAAATCAAATATGAAAATATTAAGGTTCTGAATAAACTAGGTGCATGGTGGAAATTTATCTCCAATTACCAAGCCCATAGTCTCGGTAAGATTATTATACGATATCATCCTATGTTGGTAAATGTTGAAGTTTTAAAGATAGAAATGCAAGTGATTCATTTGAAATGGAAATTCATTTAGGAAAAAACCAAGATCTTCTCTTTAGTTATTTATGGTGCTAATCATGCTTTTAAAACAAAGGAGTTATGAAACAGTCTTTTGGAATTTCATAAAAGAGTGAATAGCCTTTGGTTATTATGTGGGGACTTCAACTCAACACTATATAGAACTGAATCAGATGACCACTTCAGTTTGAAAAAAATTCTCCCCTAATTTCAGTGAGTGTGTGGGGGAGGCTTATTTAATCTAAAGTCTCAAGTCCATTATTATATGTGGTCTAATAAATAGGGTAGATGATGAACTTTGAGAAGAAATTTGGATGGCTCCTTGGTTAATCAAGACTAGATTGCTCAGTTTCCTAATAATGTGACAACCTTTTTAGATTCATTATTCTCAAATCACTTTCCTATTCTTGTGGAGGATTTTTTTTAGAATTTTGTAAGAAAGGGACCTTTTAGGTTTAACAATTTCTTAATGGAGGAATCCACAAGCTCTTGAACAGGCTAAGAAGGAGCTCTCAGTTGTTCAGAAGGAGTTAGTAAGGAATCCTATAAATGATCTCTTGTTACATAAGAGAGAACTGATGAGAAGCTATCTATTTGCTAACAAGGACCATTCAAGCCTCTTAGAACAGAGAGCCAAAGTTAATTGGCTCAAAAAGGGGAAAGGTGTTCTTAATTCTTCTTCAACCCTATCTTGGCTAGAAGGAATGCTAATAAAAATTTTTTCACTAACCTTGTTTGATGGCTCTATAATTTCTAAAAAGAAGGGTCTTCTTGCTAAGGCGGATGAACATTTTAGGAGATTCTATGGTTACTCAAATTCATTAAAATCTCCCTTGTTACTATCATTTATGAAGAAGAGAATTGTGCACGAGCAATCTGACTTACTCATTAAGCCCATTGGTGATAAAGAAATAGAAGAAGTAGTCCTTCAGATAAATCATAATAAATCCCAAGGCCCCAAAGGTTTTAATGGCTTCTTCTTCAGAAGACTTGGAGGGATTATGGTCCTATGGTGAAAAGAGCTATTAAGGAATTCCTCTTTGCAGCCATGCTTCTTAAATAGTTAAAGAGGACTCACATCTGCTTAACTCCTAAGAGATTTAATCCTACATCTTTCAAGAATTTCGGGTCTATTATATGCTCTAATTTCCTCTACAAGGTGATTTCTAAAATTCTAGCTAATAGACTGAAGCTAGTGTTGAACACTCTTATCTCAGATCATCAAACTACTTTTATGCAAAGTACAATGATTGGTGATAATGTATCATTTGTTAAAGAACTTACGAAAGGTTATTAGAGAAAAAAACTCCTCCCCTAATTATGTCATCAAAGTTGATTTTAGGAAGGCTTTTGATTGTGTTGAATGGGGTTTCATATAACAAATCTTGGATGCTTTGGGATTCCTTACGGTTTTATTAAATGGATTGAGGCTTGTATAACTTCCCCCTCCTTCTCAGTCTTGATTAATGGTGAACCCACTATTGTATTTAAAAATGCTAGAGGACTAAAACAAAGGAACCCTCTATCCCCTTATCTTTTTAATTTTTGTATGGAGGTTTTTACTCAAATACTTCTTCACAATGTGGGGAAGAACAAACACTTCAAATTTCATAGTAAATGCAAAAGGGCGGAGCTTATTCACTTATGCTTTGCAGATGATCTTCTACTCTTCTTTAAGGCTCATTGTAAATCATTGGAATTACTTTTTTCTACTCTCCTGGCATTTAAGGAGCTCTTAAGGTTAGAGACTAATTTCAAAAGAGCCATTTCATCTTAGCCTTTAGTGCAAATCAGTTGGAGGAGAGAATTTCTCAAAACATATGTATGGCTAGAAAGGTAGCTCCATTGTTCTATTTGGGTCTCTTAATAACAACTAGAAGGATTCAAATTTTAGAATGCTATCCTCTGGTTGAGAAGATTCAAAGAAGATTGAATATGTGGGTGAATAAGGCCTTATCCTTTGGGGGTTAATTGCAACTTATAAAATCTAAAAGTCCTTCCATATTTACTGGCCCTTTAACTTGTTTCTTGCAAAAGGAGTTATCAAGACCTTAGAGAAATTATTTAGAAGATGCCTTTGGGGAAATCTCAATTTTGAGAGACACCATCCTAAAGTGAAGTAGACTCAAGTTTGCAAGAGAAAGGAAGAAGGAGGTCTGGGGCTAATCTCCATTGGCATTACTAACAAAGTTATGTTGATCAAAAAGTTGTGGAATATTTTATTGGAGAAGGAATCACAGTGGATCAAATGGTTTGACACCTATGTCCTTAAGGGGAACAATATCTGGGTCATTCCAATTAAAACCTCCTTTTCTTGGTTCCTTACTTAATTGCTTAAGCTAAGGGCCATATTAGAACCAATTGTGTTCTGTAAGATTGGTAATGGGGAAAAGGCTTCCTTTTGGTTTGATAATTGGATAGGTCGAGGCCCCTTAATCAAAATTCCTCAAGATGTGGTTAGTTAGAACTCTGTTGACTCTTTTCTAATAGGGGGATAGTGGGATAATTGCTCTCTGGAATTGCAGTATCTCCTTCCTAATTACATCTTTAATCTTGGAAGCAAGGATTCTTATCAATGCCTCAAACAACCCCTAAGTATCTTTAATTCTTTAAGATTTAGGGATTGGATGGTCGCTAAAAGCTTTAAGGTTGAATGGTCCTCAATTGTATGGCTTCAAGCTCTCATTCCTAGTTACTCTTTCGTATTGTGGTTGGCTACTTTGGATAAATTAAGCATGCTAGATAAAATGGGTTATATAGCTACTAATACTGCTTACATTCTATGTGGACGAGAGGTCGAGTCTAGGGACTATCTTTTCTTCCTTTAATCTTTCTAAAGTCATTAGGAGCAGAATACAAAACCTCTGCTTGCAACCTAGTATGGATGGTAAGATTATGGATGTTTTTGAAAAGCTCCTAAAGATGAAAGGTTCTCCCTTGTCTAGTAAGATGGTTTTTTTTATCATTCCTTTAATTTCAACTATCAAAGAACTACGGAGAGAGCATAACCTAAGGAGATTTTAGAGTAAGATTCCCACTAAGGATGAGATTTTGTGCTCTCTAATTTTTAGAATTAGGGAGCAATTACTTTGTATTTGAGGATCAAACGAAGTAAATCCTGACCTATTAGCTTTGTGGAGAATTAACTAGTGCAATCAATCGGTAATAATCAAAAGGAAGAAACCACTTACATAATGAACAAGTAAGCTGAGCAAATGGTGTAGTTAGGAAAATCCATCTCTGTGGGGAGAACTGTGATGAAATTCATCAGAGAGAGGAAGAATTATTTGTAGGCATAAACAAATTTTTAAGGCTTATCATATAAGTAAGTGGACGTTGTATGCCCTTTAGAGAGGAGTAGGATGATGGAATCCTTAATTTGGGTATTCCCTTATGGAGGCTTAGTCTAGATGAAGGACTTCTTTATGTTAGTAAAACCACTAAAATTATTGGGTAGAACAGACAAAAGTAAAGAATATTGGAATACTTGGATGAGTAAACGATTAAAGAATTTTGTAATAAAGGCAATGATATTGCAGGGTTTAACGACATTTTTCAATAGAAATCAAAGGAGCTAAGAGCTCAAAGGAAGAGGACGATTCAAGGATTCAATTTCCCCATAAACGTTACATGTAATCGGACTTTGAAGAAGAGTAAGGAGATGGAATCCCTTATTTGGGAATTCCATCTCTAGAGGTTTCAACAGTTGTAACAAAATTTCCTTTCTTATAACTCTTTCTTCTATCTCTACGGTGCGTTTAAGTTGTTTCCCAAAGCTATGTCATGGTAGTTAGCTAACGATGTTTCTTTGGTTAGTCGCTTTCTCTTATAAAGATGTTCATCTTCATAATTTAATTCTTTTGCTTTTCCAAAAAACAAAAAAGGTTGGATACCTCCTAGCTTTTAGAATGAAAGTTGCTTGTGTCCATTGGTTTTTTTTTTTTTGGGCCTATTAGTGTCTTTGCATGCGAGGTGCCCTTTGGCATATACTTTTACTCATTCATGATTTGGCAATGGATGATTATTTGTGCAATTATTGCCAAATAACTTTTTAACTTTGGTAAACATGCTTCCCTCCTTGTTATCATAAATTAAATTTCATTGCCACAAATATTAAGATGAGATTGTAATATTATAATAATAGAGCGTATTATTCAAGTAGTTTATAATTGTAATTAATAAAAGGAATTTGTAATGTACGTCGATAAATGATTTATTACAAAATGTTATTAACATTATCAATATAAGATATAATAAAAAAAGGATAGTTTTCATGGGCATAGAGTAGTATGAAAAGGGTAGAGTATTAGGAAACATGATTTAAGAAAATGTTTTCCTAATCCAGTTTTTATTTTCTTAAAAGTTCCTCAATTTAGGACAATGTTTTACTAAAATAATCAATAATTAAAAAAATAAACTGATTCATTCATGAAATAATTAATCTAACGTTTTTGTAAACTAATTGTTTTTATAACCAAAATAATCAATTAATTTTCATATATTATTCTTCCTTTTTAATTAAACAAATTAAGAATAATCCACTTCAATTATATTTTAAATTCTTTAATTTTATTTAATCTTTAACTGATTTTATAACTTTTTTTTGTATAACTTAAATCTTAAACTTTTTGTCTTACCAATTTAACTTTTAATCTAATTTTTAAAATATTGAAACTAACCTTATAAAAAGATAGAAACCTTAATAATATTTTTTTAAAAAAAGGGAGATCTTTGGTCAAATGTTCCTTTCTTATGAGATCAATAATCAAGAAGAGTCATCTAGTTAAATTCATCCAAGTACACAATAATATTGTTGCTTCATTGACGCTTTATTTGTTTCAAATTCAGCTCCAACTTCTTAATTCTAATGTAAATTCGCAGCGCATAGAGTAGGTATAAAAGTGCTAACTAGAACTATAAATAAAAACTTAATTGATTTGACCACTTTAATTATAAAAATTTTTAACCGATCAATTTTTAAATTAATTTCTAATTTTTTGATTTAATTTTTAATAGCTCTTATTACTAAAAATTACTTTATTTATTAATTAATGCCTTTTTTATAAATTAATAAATTCTTATATATTAAAACAAATCAATTAATTTTAATTTAATATTTTTAAGCACTCTCAAGAATATTTTAAAGCTTTAATTTTATTTAATCATTAATATCTATTGTGTCTTTTAGATCTTAAACTTTTTATTTGACCAGTTCAAAATTTTAAAACTTTAGGCAAAATAATTGCAAGGCCTTTCCAGTACATTTCAAATTTAAAAGAAAAACAATCTTGGTCCAAAAAGGAAAAACAAGGATTTTCTTCTTTAAATTAACACACTTATAATCAGGACAAATTAATGACATTCAAAGCCCACCTCCTCCGAAAGAAGACTAGGACCTGCCAACCCTTATGATGCCTTTTAGGGCTCATCTAACTGATCCTGCATGAAAGCCGAAGTTAAAAATTAGAACACCCCGATTTTGGCAGAAATACTACTTGACCAAAGTCCAAAAGAAGAAGCACCTGGACATCTGAAGTCCAAAGAGTCAGGTTATCCCTCAGTAACTGCATGATTAGAGTGCTGTCCTTGTAGGATTCTTCTCCCAACGTGTCTAGCTCTGCAATGGCTTCCTCAAACGCCTGTGCAAAAAGATTGGTCAATCCCAAATGACATGATAGCTGAAGATGGAGGTCCAACTACATGCGCAACTCCATGGAAGAGCATTGAGAAAGTTAAAAATATTTAAGCCACAAGATGATGATCCTTTTTGAAATCCAAACCCAAAGCAAGCATGAATCTCATGGAAAGGTCAGAACTTGAGGGTACTACAGGAAATGCCACTGTAGCATGATCTATATAGTACATCATATTTAGGGTAACAATTATCCTCTCGACCCCAATTCTGCAGCGATGGTAGAATATTAGAAACAATCTTCACAAAAAGATTTCAAATATCTGCGAGCTTTCAGAGTTAAGGCACACAACCTATGCACTTGCAGACGGAGACATCAATAACTATCTAAGAGTTTTATGTTCCGAATGACAAAAAACTAGACTAGACACAAGATCTACAGCAAAGAAGCACTTCCTGGTTTTCTTGAAATGAACGGAAAAAGATAAAAACAGAAAAGAGCAAAAGCATGATAAACACGACAAAAGGATAAATAAGGCGCACCTCTTTAGCCATACTACAAGCCTTGTCAGATTGGTTGAGAATCTCATAGTAGAACACTGAAAAGTTGAGAGCCAATCCCAATCTTATGGGATGAGTCGGAGCAAGATCTGCCAGTGCTATGTCCTTAAAAATCCCAATAGTCAGACCACTTTAGATAATCACAAACAAAAACCCTAAATTTCAAAACCACAAATTCAATCAATCAATACTAAGAACAACCCTAACATCAGAAAGCTAAAATTCAGATCTGACACCGCAAATCTCAATTCCCCAACAAAACAACACAACAGACCTCAATTTCAATAACACGATACCTGAGCGGCCTTGTAAGCCAACATAGTGTCTTCAGCAGCAGCTTTTCTCTCATCACCAACCTTAAACTCTGCCAAATACCTATGATAATCACCTTTCATCTTCAAATAAAATACCTTCGATTCACTCGCCGTCGCAGACGGAATCAGATTCGAGTCAAGCAACTTCAATATACTCGCACAAACATCGGAGAGCTCGTTCTCAACCTTAGATCTGTACTCCTTCACCAGAGTCACATGCTCTTCGTTCTTTCTACCTTCTTCCTTCTGCTCAATCGACGACACGATTCGCCACGCCGCACGTAGAGAGCCGATGACGTTCTTGTACGCGACAGAGAGGAGGTTCCGCTCTTCGACGGTGAGCTCCGCGGCCGGCGTCGAGCCGACGACCAGCTTCTGCATGAACTGAACCATCTCTTCATATCTCTCTGCTTGCTCGGCGAGCTTAGCTAAGTACACGTATTGGTCTCTGGTGAGGTTATCGGGGATTGTCGCCGCCATTTGATTTCTTTCTCACCTTTTCTTTTTCTCTTCTTGTTGGTCGAGAGAACGAGTGCGAGGTTTTTCGGTGTTGGGGAATTTTATTTATTAATTTCTATATATAAGAAAATGGGTTTTGCGATGAGGGGTACGAAAGTAAATACATCTTCGAAACGCCTACTGTCTGACAATGCGGCTCTTTTGGGTTGGATGGGGCAGGTAGCCAAAAGTGTATATAATACAAGAAGTGAGAAGTTGATAATAATTATAATATTGCTAATTAATGACAAATCAGTTGTGGTCAATGACTATAAAGTCGTTTAGAATCTGTCTTTACAGTTGTTAGATTCATTTCTTATTTATGGTTCGACGTGGATCGATGAGTGACATGGTTTTAAAATTCACTAAAGGACAGTGATGAAGATAATATAAATACTAATTTATATGTTCTTTTTATTATTACTTGATACGTTTCTAGGAAAATTTCTCTCCTAATTTGTACCTTTTTTTTTTTATCAATACTATAAGGGAGCTTTAAAAAATTTTAAAAGGAGAGTTGTGAACTACCAAAAATGGTCAAATATGTTTAAATAAAATTTGAGGTGAAGAAAGTAATTTGATTATTGTAAAAGGAAATTACGAGTAAACAAATTAAATTCAATAAAAGAAAGATAAATTTGCAATATAAAAAAGTTGAAAATAATAAAGTGTTTTGAAATAGGTTGATTGTTTCCTATAAAGATTTTTTTTTGATGATATAATTGTGTTGGGTTGTTTATGGTATCTCCTCCGTTATCACGAAGCTAGTGAATTTATAGTCATGTTATTTTTAAGTAATTTTTTGCTATAAATAGTCACTTTCTTACATTTTAGCTAATCACATATTACTATTTCTTTAACTTATATATTCTAGAATTTAGCCTCAATTAATTTCTTAATTTTTAGCCCATTTAGTTATGTTTTTGTTAACTATCTTCAGCCCTTTTCTCAACTTCCATGTCTTAGACTTCAACAAATTTAGGACATTTCTTCAAACATCCCTGATTTTTCATTATCCATGAATTCTTTGGCTAAATATTTATTGTGTTTCCATTTTTGGCTAACTTCATGACCTTTTGGATCATATAAGTTAATTTATTTTAGACCATAAACAATTACCCCTCACATATATTCATTTGAGCAAACTAAAAATATGGTTTAGAAATTCCCCTAGTCTTTTATAATTTACATTTTGAATTCCATCCCAATGGTTTCAAGGGTTCCAAACCGAATTCTTAAGCTAGGTTAAGTAACCTTATTTGTAAGGAGTCTCCTAAATCCTAAATAATCTTTTGTGTACAAGAAACGCTAAATCCACATATTGCATTGAAATCTTTCAAATTTGAAATCACTACTCTATACCAATTACAGAAGATAGAAAATCTCTTTAAATTTCAACCTCTTGTTATTCTTTTAAAATTCAAGCGTTTTGTCATTATAAAATCTCCTTATTACCTTTTCACTTCCCACTTTAGCTCTCAAACGGTTCATTTTTCTAACTTCGATTTCTTCTTGTGACTTTTACAACCATGGCTTCTTCCCGCCATGCTTATTTCTCTTCTTTAAAAGACTCTGCTAAAATGAATGTCATTGATGTATGTTTCTAATTCTAGTACTTTCCTAAAAAAATCCCTTCGATTTCTTCTAGCTTTAATTCTTGTTGTAGACCATTAAGACTGAAGTAACTTCTATTCCATCTGAGCATTTTCCAAACTTCAGGAGGATCAGATAAAGATTTATCAAATTCCAATTCTCTTTAAACCACTAACTCTAACGTTTGGATTCCTATTTTAGTATTGTAGAAGGCTTTCCTCATTTTAACCATAAATACGACCTGCCTCTCATTATTAGGACTCCTCTACCTATTAATTCTTCACACTCATCACTCCTTAATTAGAGGGAAGTAATTAGGTCAAAATTTCCTCTAAAAATTGCTTTGTTTCTAGCCCCCAAATCCTTAACTTCGTGGCCTAGAAATGTGTATCAATAGGATAAATAGGTAGATAGGCTATATCTGCCACATAATTCAAACTAAAAGAGACAAGACCTTTGCCAACTAATAGCCCTTTCTAAGAATTCCATAAAATATCAACCTAACCTTATGGTTGCAATTATTAAATTATAGATTACTTTATACAACTCCTTTATATTTCCTTTTGATCACAGTTCCAATCATTAAAAGATGTTTTCTTTTCAATTGGCTTGGTTGTAATCAAGGAAGATTTTATTTGCTTAATTGAAGAAACCCCTAGTTTATATGCTGGTTCTTTCAAATGTTCATCTTATTCTAAGTTGATAAACAATTATGTCTCTTCAAAAAATCCTGTTTCTAAAGAAGGAAATGTCAAAAAAATTTAGGTTCCGCTAAACTGGTTTATCTTTTATCTTGTTAATAACAAACCTAGTTTGGATTTCCTTCCTTTTGTAAAGCGGTTGATTTTGGTAAGTTCTTTGCTTTAGGCTTTGCTTTCTTGGAGCTTCTAAACAAAAACTTAAGGAGAGTCCTCTTTAACCTCCCCTTATAAGGACCTAACCTGCGTGTATGGTTTGTCTAACTTTGGTTTTTTTTTGTCTATTTTCCTAAACTTAGGAAAAGAGAAAACATGCCTTCTTCTAATCTTATGTTTCCTAATTTTCTTATTCTTCATGTATCCACTAGTTTCTATAGTAAATCTCCTAAAGAAACCTTTAGTACTTTAATGTCCTTGAAGTTTAGGTCTCTAGATTAGTTAAATCCTTTTAAATACTTCTCCAAATGGCCTTATTAGCTAAAAAATTTTAAGACTTCTGAATCCTTTTGCTTGTGCATTTACCATAAATTTTTCCTCTTTTATACCAATCCTTGAGTTTTCAATGTTGATGGTGATAAAATTCTAAAACATGTCCCTTTGATTAGGTCTTAGGTTTTATAATGTATCTTTCTTACCTTGGGAGTAGGAAACTTGGCCTTTCTCTAAGAATTCCTTTTGTGGTATAGTTTTTAGATTATTCAGTAAAAGTTCCTTTCAAGGCAAATGCTATCAATAAAAATTTCTCCCAAAATTTTTTTATCACTATTGCATTCTCAAGTGCATGATTGTTGCTACTAGTGTCACTAGCATAGAAGCTTAGCACTCCTGGTGGTCAAAAGCTTTCATACTTTGGTACCTCGATCTAATCCTACCCTTCTTAAAGGTATTCCTGTTGATTTACATATTCTTAGATCTTTAAAATTTTTCTAAATTTTATTATTACAAATTTTAGAATTAGTCAGTGATGGTATAGGACTTCCTTTTATTTCCTTTAGTTTTCTTTTCATTATAAATTTACATTATTTTATCTCCTTTGTATTTATGACACAATGTCTGACCTTCCTACTCCTTCCTTTCCTCTAGAACTAGAGTATAAGAAAACCAATACTTTTCCTGATCTGAAGGTCACTAAGGTTGCTTTCCTAAAGGTAAGATAAGACTTCCTTTATTTTACACATTGATATGCTAATATGTTAATGAATTCTTTTATGTCTTGTAGGCAAAAGATGTTTGGTATATAACAATGACTTCTAAAAAAGTCCTTTACCTGAGGTTTTTTAGACCTCTCTCCTAACCTTCCTTTTATTACTACAAAAAAAATGAACTTTAAAGAACTATTAAGACCTAAAGAGTCTTTAGGATTCACCATACAACATAAATTGTAAAGAATTGAAAGTCAATGTAGTTATTTTCTGAGTTTGTTGTCATATGTTGGTTTTATAACTTTATTATATGTTAACAAAATTGAGAAAGTTTTTACTTCCTTTGAAAAATCTTATAATGATCAAGTTATGTATAGGGATGGCAATGGGCTGGCCTATAGGCCAGGGCCTACCAAGTTTTTAAAATTTTAAAATATAAAACAATTTATTTTTTAATTAGATCTAGGCATGAGCTGCCCAGGCTCAAGCCTACCTGAGGCCCAACTCTTCTAAGTAAAATATTATTGTTTTGCTTAGAATAATTAGGTCTCGAGTCATTTTGGGCCTACGCCTGACCTATGGGTCGGACCATTGAAAACAGTTAAATTTAGGCCCATTGACTAACAATTGTCATCCCTAATTATACAGTCCAAAAATTTAAGCCTCTCGCATCGGTGTCAAATGGACTATGATGTAGAGGGGACTAAAGGTAAGAATATCCTGAAAAAAAATTAAAGAGCTAAAGAATGAATTTGATTTTTTAGAAAATGAAGTTGTTAAGCATGAATTGGTTATCAATTTGACTATACAAATTTAAGAAGTCTTAAACAAGATGGAAAGAGGTTCAATTCGGAGTTAATGAAGTCAAACAGATGGCTACAGAGTTAGGGAAGTCACTAATGCTACAGAAACCTGAAATCAACTTTTGGAAGCAATACGTCCAATAAGCTAAGGAGGACCAAGTGTCACATATTAACCAATAGGGGTGAAATTTGGTCCTCTAACTTGGACCTGATGTGAACTTCCCTACTTTGTTAACTTTTTGCTAGTTTCAAGTTAATTTTTTGACTTTTATTTATGAATGTTATTCTTGAACTAATGTTATTTTATTTTAAGAATTCACTCTCATTCCTTGATCCCCATCCATCTAAAAAAAAGTAGGTACGTAAGTTTTTAAATACTTCAAATTGATAAAATGCTTATGAGATTCACCTTTCAAAGTAGATAACCAATCATTACTGCTTAACAATCTATAAATTATAAATGTGACTTCGTAATATAAGTACCATTTACCCCATTTTGTGTCTTTCATCCTAGGTGGTAGGGTTAACATCCATACTAAAACCACTTCCTAGAATTCTCACCTACGAATTCTTTTATCACCCATTCCTTTTGAATAATCGTATTAGTCAAAGCCTAAAGTTACACTCATCTAAACCCTCTAATTCCATTACCATTATTTCTAAATACTAGAAAGTTTTTGAAGCATTTTGTTTGACTACTCTCAAGGATGTAACCACTACTTCTATAAGAAGAATAACATTGTGTATATAAGTTAGGGAAATTGGCTGATTCTTATGGTAGTATGCTTAAAAGTACGATACCCCCATAAGGTTTCATATTGAATTTGGTGTCATTCTCTAGGATTCTCCCCTAACATTTCCTTTAGAATCTCAATAAGTTTTTTATTTGATACTTCGACTTAAACATTAACCTGAGCATAATATTGAGTTGAATTTAATAATTTTGTTCTATAATCTTTAGCAAAATCTTAAGCTTCATGGCCTATAAACATGCTTCTTTGATCACTTGTTATTGATTGAGGAATTTCAAATTGAAGAATAATATGTTCTTTGATGAATTTAACTATATCAATTTGATAAACTTTATTCAAAGTTTGAGCTACCACCCATTTAGTAAACGAATTTATGTCCAAAAAATTAAAACTATGGCCTTTTAAGGATGGTGGATATATCTTCCCATTGAGATAAATGGCCTATCCTCTAAATAAACATGGTTTAACTACATAATGTAACTTAGATATAGGAAATCAATAAATTCTTCCATATTTTTTTTACATTATTTACAACCTCTAGCATCTAATATGCAATCTTTCAATATGGTTGTCCAATAGTGTGCATATTGATCTATAATCCATCTCATCTTTATTCCAAATTGATGTGCTCCATATACCCCTTCATAACTTTGTCTCTTTACTGTTAATGCCTCAGGCATCTCTAAAGAAGTCTATCATTTCCTTGATGAAATAGAATCCCTTCGATCAATACAAAATTAAGTACTTGTTGTGTAAGTTTAAAAGGCATTTTCTTACTAGGATTTTCTATAAAAGTTTTTGATCTACACCCTCTAATCAAGGATGACCTCCTCTGTTTCTGGACCGGACCGACCGATTCGACCTATGATCCGTCAGCTATCCGGTTCGGTTAACCCCTAAAAACCAGTCTTCAATTGAACCAGTGCGAACCGGGACTGTTCGAACTTCAATGACACAATTTAAAAAAAACCCTCATTCAGTCATTCCTCTACGGCTGTACCTAATCCTTTGATTAAGGGTTTCGACATTTCTAAGAATCAAGCATCTCTAAGAATCAAATAGGCTCATCACTAAGGGCGATAACAGCCACAGACGTGCATTTCTTTAAGTTAAGATTTACTTGGATAGTGCAGTGTGGTGGATTCCGATACGACCGGCAATATCTGACTCTGCGCTGGGGTTGGACTGAAGAAATTTGTAATGGTACTATCAATACTCTCCATCTTTTAAATGATAACATGGAGTACTAGTGAAGATTGTCGGAACCACCAGAAGGGTTAGCTTGTCCTCTAGCAAGTTCACTTTGCAATATTCACTTTCGATTACATTTCTTTAACTTCACCTTTCTCGCTTGTTTGTTTCATCAACTATTCTCGGTAAGTTAAACAGTCCTTTCTATATCTTTTTTTAATCTCATTTCCAGTCTTTTTTCCCCTGGTTTCGTTTTAGTTGCTAATTGTGAAGTTCACCGAACTGGATTTGATTCTATTCTGTAAAAATGTAGTTCATAGTCGATGCATTCTAACTCTGAACTACGTTGATGCTATTGGTTAATGGAAACTTCTTATGTTTGATCTCCATAATTGTGAATTTGGTATGTCTGATTATGTTCAGATTGAAAATTTAAAAAGCTAGGATGGGCTGAAATTTTTGGGCTCTATTTTGTTAACTTTTTTCTCATCCCTTTAATCTTGGTTCTCTACTTTTCTCAAAGGTAAGCACTGTTCATTTTCGGTGTTGGTTTTGATGTAGAAAGGTATGGTTTTGATTGCAGAATGAGAGAGTAACACCAGCAAAATTTGAACACGTATATCATTTGGAGTCTTATGTATCAATAACAAGTCTTTTTTTTCTTTATCTTATATAAAGTTCAAACTTTGTGTAGAAATTAGGAATTTAGTTATAAGTATAGTAAATAAAACAATGAATATGAAAAGATCTATACGTTGGCGCTTTGAAGGAAAAACCTTCTGTGCTCTTTATGCTTAATTGTCTTTAACTTATGCTTTTAGAAGAAAATAACATCCTTTTTGATGTTGTTAATATGATATTTTAGATTTAGACTTAGCTGGAGATAACATTCTTTCATGCTTATGCAAGAGAATGAGTGTAATGGAAATTTGAAATTGTTACAGAATCATATTTTATATATCATGAACAATCATTAACTCACTATTTCCTCTAATTTCTTATTCAAAGATTACATATCCTGAACCATCTTTGTTTTATATTTTGTAGTGATGGATAACAATGCTTCTTTCGCACCATCGCACACGTCGTCATCCACTGATTAAAGTTGCAGCCAAAATCCTCGTCAGAGAAGTGATATAGCATGGAAGCACTGTTATGAGGTACAAACAAGTGGAAAGAAACGAACCTTAAAGTGTTTGTATTGCGATCACGCAATTTGTGGTGGCGGGATAAACCGAATGAAGCAACACCTAGCCGGCATTACTGGTAATGTCAAACCCTATCCTAAAGTTAAACCAGATGTTCGTTTTTTGATTAAAGGACAGTTAATAGAAGCATCTAATAGTAAAAATGAGAAAAATGACTCTAGGACGAATTTGTATAATGATGAGACTTGTGAGTTAGATGAAGATGATATAGTGGAGATCTCTAACTTATCTGATAAAGGAGATGTAGGTGGTAGTAGTAAGAGAAAGAAAACAAATGAAATTAGAAGTTACATGAAAGCCAGTGCTGGTATAGACTCAGCTCAACCTAGCATACAAGCAACACTACTAAGTAGAGAAAGATGGCATGACACTGATATGTCGATTGCATTGTGGTTTTACGATAGTTGTATTCTGATCAATGCTGTTAATTCACCATTTTTCAGCCTATGATTACTCAGATTGCAACTATGGGTCATGGATACATAGGTCCTACTTATCATGCATTAAGAGTCCCATTACTTAAAGAAGTTAAAACCCAATGTCAGTTGTCTATTGATGCTTTGCGCTCTAAATGGGTTGAAACTGGTTGTACGATTATGGGTGATG
>JANZLD010000033.1:51615-62519 GCA_026413575.1 Erythroxylum carthagenense | reverse complement strand
TTTGTATTATTCTTAATTTGATGTGTGTATGATGATGATTGTCTTTGTTTATATTAATTATGGTTATTATTTATATGAAAAATATTTAAAAATATTGTTATTGACTTATTTCATATTAATTGTCATTATTATTTATTATTAAGATTTTTGAAAGCATGTTTGATGTAAACAGTATTACTAGTAAAGTATACACTATACAGTACAACTATACAATATGTCAATATGGACTATTTTGCAATTTTTAAAAATTTTAGGGACTATTTCATAAATTTAAAAAATTACACGAAACGATACCCGGTACCGACCGATATCAATACAGTTCTGTTCCAGAACCTAATCCGGTACCAAGCCCGGTATGATATTCATAACTTTGGTTAGAGTTGGATTTGGTTATGATATTAAATATTTATACACTTTTTGGTGAATTTTTTGATTTTGCGTTGGTTGATGTAATTATTTTGACATCTAGTCATGATATTTTAGTTATTATTTGAGAACAATTATATGATTGATGGTTGAAAATTTTATTTATTTTTATTTTTATTATTTGGCATATTTTTCTTTTTTTAATATTACTGATATTATATATAATTAAATATAATTATTACGTAATTATGACGTCCCACCGGTTCGACCACAAACTGGTGACCAGTAAAGTCTTTGGTTTGACATCCGGTCTAGGTTTCAAAACCTTGGTGACCTCTTTATGTTGTGAAATTTCGCTCTTATAAATGAATGGGCAGGACCTTCTTTATACCACAATACACTTATGAACTAATTATTTAGACATTTTCAACCCAGATGCTATCTGTAAAAGTTCATTTGCTTCTTAATTTTCACCTCATGAAATATGTTAAATTTCTATATCATCAAAGAATTCTAACAATTGGACAAGAACGGTATAATAAGGTGATAAAGTTAAACTTATGCACTTATATTCCCCTGTCACTTACCGTAACATTAGTTGCGAACTAAAAGTTCTAGTCCAATTCTTAATCCTTCATATTCTGCTTGATTATTTGTATATAGGAAGTCTAGTTTAAGGGAGAAAAGAGTTTTGATCCTATTTGTTGTAATTATGACTACTTCAACACTAGCTGACTTCTTTATACTAAACCCATTTAATTTTAATTCCCATGGCTTCTTCTCACAATTGAGAACTAAATGTCCCACATCCTTTTGTACCTTAATTAAGGGATGGCTTCCTAAGAAGTTAGCTAGTATCTAACCTTTTACATATTTTTGAGGGTAATATGTCAAGTTAAAGTCTATAAGAATCATAAGTCATTTCCTAATACTTCCTTAAAGGACTGGCTTATTCAACATACACTTCATTAAGTCAATTTGCAAAACCACATAGAATTTATTTTGCAATAAGTAATGCCTTAATTTTGAATAAGCAAAATACAACCCCAAGCACAATTTAATGAGGGGTAAGTACTTCTTTTATGTTGACTTAAGAGTTATGCTCAAATAGTAAATAGCTTGTTCATGGCCAACCTTATTACTCTGGGCCAATAAACATCTAATAGATTCTTCTATAGCAAAAATATCCAACTTTCGTCAGCACTAGAGGTTTGGTTAAGTATTCCTTAATACTATCGAGCGCTACCTAATGTCTTTCCACCTAATGGAATTCTTGAGAATTTTGTAATCTTAATAAGTCTAAAAATTTTTTTATTTTTCTTGCCAAATTAGCAATGAATCTTCTCATGCAATTCACCTGACCTAAAAGCCTCAGAAGCTATTTCTTATCCTGAGGTGGTTTTACTTAGAGAATGACTTGTGTTTTATTCTTGTCCATTTCAATTCCTCTATTAAGAACTAAAAACCCTAGTAAATACCCTGATTTCACTCTAAAAACACACTTCAAGGAATTCAACTTTAATTTGTGCCTTCTTATTACATAAAAAACTTCTCACAAACCTTAAATATGATATGTACTCTTTTTTGACTTCACAACAATATTATCTATCTAAACTTCCAACACTTGCCCTATCAAATCATGAAAAATGGCACTCATGAGCCTCTAATATATGGCTCGTACATTCTTTAGATCGAAAGATATTACGACCCACTTAAATGTCCCAATTGACCCTAGACATCTAAAAGATATTTTACAAATATCATTTTTAGCTATAAAATTTGGTTATATCCAAAAAAAATTACTCTATAAAAGAGAATAAAGAATCTCCATCCATCGTATATATTAAAGAATTTACAATCACGTCATATATACATCTTAGTTGCATTTAAATCTTTAAAGTCTATATAAATTCTTATTTTTCCAATTTTCTTAATTACAGACACAAATAACTAACTATTCAGTATATTTAATAAGTATAATAAAATCATCCTTGTAACCTTCAACTTAACTTCTTTGGACTACTGCTTAGGAGGTTAATAGTGAGAGCATAATTCTAGTTTTATTGAAAGTCTATGTTCTACCAATGTTCTACTCAATTATGACATTTTAGTATAATCTTAGTCTTCAAACTCTTTTAATTTCTACTACTTCCAACCTTATCTTGGATCTAAGATATCCAGCCTTATCTATCGATCTAAGTTATTGCTAATAAAAACTCCATGGAATTCTCCTGATTCACTTCATCTAACGATTCTTGGTCTTAGTTACCGTAATCATCAAACTTCTTAGGGCATATTTCAATTCTTAGAAACCATCATTACTCATTTGTAGTTCCCTTCTTTCTCAAAACCCAGTTTTGTATTATTGCATTTATTTATTTCTTTAGAATCTCCAAGATTTGTTGCATTTGATATTTGATCTTTACAACTACAACTACTGCTCTTTCTTTTTTAATATACTCATCAGGTTCCTCTATAATAAGAACCTTCATTGGCCTAGGAGTAGTCATAATGGTAGTTGTTTTTATGACTTTTTTGCCTTTAGTTTTATCTTTTTTTACTTCCTTATAACAAAAAAAACTTTTGAAATTTTATCGACTTTCCGTGATCTATGTAAAATTTTGCCTCCATTGCATCGTCTTTAGTACTGAATGGATGTGAATCAGTCTAAAATATTTCTACTTCATATTCTTTCCAGAAAAGTAGAAGCTAATGGAGAGATTATGAAATTCAATAATTAAAGTGAATCTAATCTTTCCCCAACAAGACTTAGTAGCTACCATGAGTGACAACAATAAAGAAAGCAGTTAACAAAATCTTTCCTCCCACTGTAATGTTTATAGTGATAATACCTCATGCTCTAATAGTTTCACCATTGGATGTGGCAATATATACTTAAGTAGGGATCAATTCTGTATTGTCTTTACTTAAAGCTATCATCTTCTTAATCGACATAGTGCTTACTACCGACCTACTATCAATAAAAACTCTTGAAGATGGTCTTCTATTGATATAGCCCTTGATGGATAAAGGTCTTATATATTGTGTCATAACTTTAGTTGACTTTTCAAGCACCATCTTTTCTAGAATCCTTGGTACTGTTACTAGTATTGACACCCTATGCTCTCTTTCTTATGAGGAGTTTTTGCCTTCTTTACACTAGGTTTGCCAAATTAAGCGACGAGCTTTATGGAATAAACAGTACAAGGAACTTAAATAGGAATTTCCCCAATTGTAATGAATTCTTTGAAATTCTCATATTGGCCTTAGAGCGAGCTAACTTCATATGAAATATCTTATTCTCTTTTTTCTTGCTCACTTTTCATTAAAGACTTCTACCCTTTGCTTTTTTATTAGGATTCGTAGTACTTGCTAAAGAGAAATAGATGACTTTCTTAAAGTTGGGTCGTCCATCAATGCTACCTTATTTTTCTTTATTTTGTCAATGGATCTCTATTGCTAAGCTATATTTTTTAGATCGAATTAAGGGTATTAGATTCTTTAAATGTCTTAATTACCGTCAATATCAGGATGGTGGAACCTATGGTAGCACTACAATCTAGGTTATTTGCACTGATAACTCAAAATTCAAGGTTCATTTCTTTGCTTATAAACTTGGTTAAATTCTATTTGATGACTTTTCTTGAAATTTCTACCTCTGTTAGATTCTAGGAATTTGTTGGCCCTAATTCCTAAAGTTGCTTTCATAATTAAGAACAAAAACACATTTTATCAAATTCGATGCTAATGCTAAATGATCTTTCAAAGTCTTCAATTTCTTTTGACATCTAATAATAGGTAAGTTGAATTTAGTGGCATTAATAGTTGTCACTGGTGGGAACGAGTCTTCATCTATCAACCTAGTCAGGTCAGCCTCAACAAATAGCATAATTCCTTTATTGATCTGGTCTTAGACGACATTCGTAAATCCCTAACACAAATTTGTTGAATGGCTCCAAGTATTGTGATATTTACAATGGTCTCTACCTCTAATTACTTTTTTTTTGTAGGAATTTTACAATAAATAATTAAAGATCTCCTTTATTTTAGAGATGTTAAAGGTGTAATGAACTTGAGTCCATGAAGCTCGCATTTTCTTTTTGACTTTCAAGAATTTACACTCTAAAGAGAGGCAAATATAAGCTAGAGTTATCTTGACTTCAGTTATTGCTGAATCATAAATATTCATCTTGATAGCATAAGCGTCTAATAAATTCCTCTTGTGGTGACCTTCTTCCCTACAAAATTCTTCATACTTAGAGACTTTTGCTATCGGTTCAAATAAATCACAAAATTTCATTCCTTAGGAATTTCCTTCAAAATTTAATGTCCAACCCTTTGAAGCTAATTTCATATATTTGATTTATAGAAGTGTGATCCAACATTGACTTCTCATTTTCTTGAAATAAGTGATGCACATGTCAGCATTCTCATCACTCTTCTAAGTGACCCTTGACAACTCAGTTATACTAACTTCAAGCTCAGTCCTAAATGCTTATTATGAAACAATCTTTCTATTTCAGCCTAGGAAAAAAAATAAAATTCCTAGGAAATAAAGCATAGCAAGAAACGGTAGTTCCTGTTAATGAATTTGAGAACAACATGAGCTTAAACTAGTTGAATTTTTTGTAATTGGATAATCCTCCACATTATCTAGTGAATCAAGCTATGTGCTCAATGGTGGATTGACCATCTTCATTAGAAAATAAGTGCAATTTGAAAATTTTATAACCATAAGGATAAGAATTCTCCTAATCAGTTTGTTCCAGGTAAGTCTTGTGGATTTTTGGAAGGTCAAGTTGTCTTAAACCAGGCCTGTACAATTCTTCAACCTCTTCTTTAACGAATTTCGTATCAATTTGTAATCTCACTTGTGATGGGTGAATAATTGTATTGCAGTTTATAGCTACAATGTTAACTCTCAAACTGTATTGTGGTTTATTAGCTTTATCTTCTCCACCAAATCCCTGTATGCCGAGAAATTGGGACTTGACTGCTTATTGGCCATTAATAAAACTAACGCAAGGAGGCACCAATAGGATATCCTCTCCTTTGTTTTATCTACAAAGGGAGTAGCTAAAAGGACCATATTCTCTAACTTCCATTATGTTAGGAGCAAAATGGCCCCGAGTCTTTCAAAGATTTACTTTGTTAAAGTAGGTAAGTTTAGGCATGGTAGGGAAGAAATTTCCTTAAATTTGTACATAACTTTTTATCAATGATGTAAGTGGGCTTTGAAAAACTTATAAATGGAGTCATAAGCTACCAAAAATGCTAAAATATGTTGAAATGAAATCTAAACGTGAAGAAAGTAATTTAATTGTTGCAAAAGGCAAATATGAACTATAAAAGAAAATTTAATATAATAAAGGTGATTATGCACTATAAAGAAATTAAGTGTTTTGACATAGGTTGATTGTATCTTTTGGAGATTGACTTTTTCTTTTTGTAATGTGATTGTGTTAGACTGGTTATAGTGTCTCCTCCATTTTTATGGTGCTGGTGAATTTGTAACCCTTTCATCCTTAAGTAGTTTTTTACCATAATTTCCCACCATCTTACGTTTCAGCTAACCACCTGCCACTACCTCTTTAACTTTTATTTCTTGGAATTTAGCCTCAAGAAACTTTTTAACTTCCAACCTACTTATCCATGTTTTAGTTAACTACATTATACCATTTTATCAACTTCCATATCTCGAACTTCCAGAAATTTAGCACATTTATTCCAATATTCCAAATTTTCATTAGCTGACCATATGGGCTAATTTATTTTAGGCTATCAATAATTACAATATTGTAACAATGCTCTACTCTGTTTTGTTATGAGATTGAAGGATAAGGTGTTGTTTAATTTATGAAATATTGTTTGTGCCTATGTAATATATATTAAAAAATAAAATTTCATGAATGGAGTAATCTTACATTAGAAAAAGACATACGAATTAAGTTATATATAAAGATAGGGTTCATAAATCAATATATTAAAATTTTATATTGAGATATAATATCTTAATTGTATGGGTTTACTTAAAATTAATTCAATTTCTCTTCGCACTCCCTCAAAACCCTTTATTAATATTAAAGTTAGATTGATGAAGTTCAATAAATAGAGATTTATAGATTAGGGTTAGATGAAAAGTGATTTATAGAGTAACTTAAATGGCTTCCCATTAGAGTTACTCCAATATATATGGATACACTTATAAGGAGAAGATGTTACAAATTCACAAATGAAGCAATTCCACATCAAAAATAAATATAAAGATGAAGCGAGCTAAATACAGAGATAAGGCTTATGACTCATTGCCATAAGATTTTAGGTTGAAATAATATTTTAGTCATATATAGACTCAATTGGACTTATTCTAATTTCTTTCAAAGCCCCTTCAAAATCTTTCATGATCTTCTTGGAAAGAAGGCTAAAGCACTTCGATTAAAGAAGGCTAAAGCATTTTGATCGTATGATGTTATATTATTCTTCTATAGTTATGCCTAATACAACTTATTAGCTATGTAATCAGTTAGATTTCATATTAGATATGGAATAGTATGACTTTGATAGAGTCAAAGTTATTAACTTTTAGATATGATGTTTAGTTAAAGCATACGTTATCCAATAAATTTATAACTAAATTGAATAATAAGAGGTTATGAGATATCTAAGAACAAGTTCCATATAATCTTATAAAATTGTTTTAATGAATGCTTACATGAGAATGGTTTTTTAAAATAAGAAGTGAGAGAACAGCTGCTTCTGTTCTTTATACTTGGAAGAGGCATTTTGTCCCCATTATGTTACCTTAAACGAGGTTTTTGTGAAGCTGGAACGGTGGATGATGCAGTTACCAGGCTTAGATTATGCAGAGATAGGTTTCATGACAGAACCGCTCTTTAAGCTGCAACGGCTTCCAGGAAAAAGAAAACGTCTGCAATGGAACCACTTGATGAGTTTGTTTCTTTGTAAGTTGTAACCAATCTATGTAAGTACTAGAACATAAATTCTACAGTCTCACTCTTTTTGCCAGAACCATGTATACAGTAAATATAAGCCATAGGCTCCTTCGGCTATTAGCATCACGAGCAAGGTACTGTTGGTTATACTGGGACCGGACCGCACAGTAACTATAAGCCATGGCTTCCTTTTGCTATTATCATCACGAGCAAAGTACTGTTGGTTACATTAGGACCGGACTGCCACTTTTGGTTATAGTGAAAGTGCTACATCATAATTTAATGAAGTACTTTCTTCAAGAAGTAACACAACTTGATCTAAAAGTCTCTTGGAAAATATTAAGGCAACACTGTCTTCCTATCTATTCAATTATGTTCTTTTGTCCCAGTTAAATAACAGTATTAGGACCTGGAGTATTTTATGATATTTACGATCGTGGACTTCTTCAGAAAATAGAGCCATCCATCCATCCACCAAAGATGGCTTGTATTATTCAAGCTGCTGGCCATATAAAACGGGAACTCAATCCGCACTATTGAAGTATTGGTAAGACAACAAAAAGGTGAGATTATAAAATGAGAACGCTCAAAACTGTTAGCCTGGAGCAACACTAGTTGTATTAATTCCTACCCATTTACAATAATGACTCCCAGGTACATACAAAACGTATTGATCCTCTACCTAACAGCACAACTTGCATTAGTAGCCAGGTAATCAGGATGGTTATGCCGCCTAAAGTATTAACTATTGCAGGGTTTAGATATAGCTGCTCCTGTTTACCAAATGGAATGCCGCATACCAAGACCATTGCATGTCAAAATAAGGCCCTTGTAACGGTTGAGGTACTCCTGGAGACAATGAATGAATCATCGTGTGACCAATAAAACTACAGATGAAAATATTTAAACAAGTAAGAGACCAAGCGTTTTACAATTAGGTCATGATCGTAGATGTACAGCATTCCATTGTCGTCATACTCTCTCCTCCTAACTGGATCACTCAAAACTGTATAAAAAAAAAAAAAAACAATGGTTAGACAGGAAAAATAGACTGAGTTCACAACTTAGCTGCAAATTTGGTGCTCTCATAAACAGAAGCACTTAGGTAAGATAAGAGAATGAACAATAAAGAAACACCGAGTAGAGTCTAAAACAAACTAATCTCAGCCAATATAGTCAAACAAATGTCGGAAACAATAACTGTTTGATACAGAGTTCATAACATTCATAGAGATCTTCAGTCAAGTTGAAGAAATACAGTGTCCAATAAGAATACTTACCTTCTTGTCTTTATTAAAAACTTTCAACACTAACAACCAACTCAAACCTCAACATTGAACTTTGAGAGAGGTTGTATCAATGCTTTAATTGAATTCCAAAGTATAGTGCCAATTATGCATGAAGAAAATGCATCAGAGATGCCAATAAATGGCCGCCCTACCAGCCCTTTCATCATATGATCTAGGGAGATAAGCTCTAAGTGGAGTAATCATCAGGCAGTGAAAGGTCTCCTGATTTTCCATATATTTTTCATCAAACAAAACAAGTTTATTATCTCTGGCAGGAACAAGCACTGGTCCTAAGCTCCAAGTGTAGCAATCATCAGGCAATGGATGGTCTCCTGATTCCCAATATGTTCTGGATCTACACTTTATATCAGTCTCACTCCAATGTATGCGTCAAGCCAATCCAAATAACAAATAATTGAAATATTTAGGTTCTTGAATTACGGAGACAAAATCTGGCAACTTGTTTCAGGGAAAGAAAAAAGGTACTCCTAGTTATACAAATCTAGTACGTTTTGGGAAGTAATAACTTGGGGATTCATAAATAGCATTTACAATCATCAACAAGCCAACATGTAGATGACCAAACATGTATAGACATAACCATTGAAGGGTCGACTTCCGATCAACAAACTGAGAAACAACCTTATCCAACGAAAGGATGATAATTCGCTGTCTATCGCCTATAAAGAAGGCAAGATTTTAGATGAAGAAAATTCGAAAGGAATAAATAAAATAACTGACCCTGATAAGCCTCGTTTATCTCTTGAAACCTCGAAGTGGCATTATCTTGGTCTTTTTGCTTATCCGGGTGCCATTTCTGCACACCACCCAAAACAAAAAAGGGAATTAAGATTAAGCAGAACACCAAACCAAAGCTGAAAGCAGACACAACAGATAAAAAGTAACAGAAAAAAAAGGGTGGGAATGAGGAAAACCAGAGCGAGGCGTATATAATTGGAGCGAATGTCGTCCTCCGTAGCATCGTAATCCACTTCAAGAATCTTGTAGAAATCCTACAAAAACCCAGAATCACGTAATTATTAAGAAAAAAAGAAAAAGAAGAAACAAACAAAATGAGTAGAATACGGGTGCACCAGCGCTACCTTGGGTTTGGACGAAGTGGAAAGGAAATCGAAGTTAAGGAAAGGGTCATGTTCTTGGTCAGGGTTGGGATGCGGGTGTTGGTCCTCCCATTCCTCCTCACACATCATCATGGTCTATGCTAGTACTTTGGTCGGGGAACAGTGATAGAATAGAAAACCGAAATCCAAGTGACTTTCTGTTGCAGTTGTTCGTCTTCTTTCACACATTGCTAAGCTCCAAACTCTGTTTCACAAACGAATTTTCTAGACATTCATTCTTATCACTTTTGTCTTAAAAATCCTTTTCTCTATCACCGAAGTTCCAATATAGTTATTTTTTTCTTCACGACAGTCTGCTTCTTTATCGTTTAGGGATTTTATCCCAAAGTTCTGGAAAGTGTTTACGTAGTAGAAAATAGAAAACAAAACGTGTGCTGGTTGGATTTTGTAGTTTGTGGACTGTAATTTTCTTCTACGGGTAGGCTTGGATGAGGATCGGGTCCGGTAATCCATATTCTTTCAAATGTCAGATTGGGTTGGCCAAGCCCAACCTTCATTATACATTCAAATCTTCCAACTTTGTAGAAGTAGCATCGTTGTAATTTTCTTCTTATATACAATATTTAAAAATGACCTAAAATAGTATTCAATATTGACTAATATTAATATCCTATAATATCTGGACTAAATTTGATAACAAAATTAGTAAAATATTTGTAACATCTTATATAAAATTATAAAATAGTTTCTGAGTTCTTGAACTATATAATTTTTAATTTTACATTAATCATGTTTCTGAAAATTATAATAATAAAATTTTGAAATAATAATAATCTCATTATTTCTATTAATATTACTCTTCATATATTTTATATATAAACAATAACAACAATTAATATAAGAAAAAGATCGTTTGATCATCTTACATATATAAAATTAAGGATGATACAAAATATTTAAAAATTTTCAATTTCTTCATAAAATAAAAAACAATTATATTAAAATATCAAATAGAAAGAATAATGAAGTTTTATGACTCCATAAGTATTACAACAAGAATTCGTGCCAAAAATCACAATTAAGTAAAAGCGAAAAATGAAGCAAAAATATTTATAATTAAAAGTTTTATATTTATATTGTAGGAAAATCCCGGGGTAGGCATCACATGCCCACAGTGCGGAATTAAAATTTTTGAGTCCCGGGACATTCCCGAA
>JANZLD010000032.1:288658-304218 GCA_026413575.1 Erythroxylum carthagenense | reverse complement strand
ATCTTGTTTTGCAGGTATACTCGCTTTGTTGACATCGCAGAAGGTTGCCAATCAATGGATCCAAATGGCAACGCACCGTTCGGCCAGAATCCGGCTGATCCAATTAGGTAGTTCAGTATAACATTCATATGCATAATGACTAAGCTTATGACATCTAAAGCACTTTACCTTGGATTTGTCTTGATCACTTCCTCTGGCTTTGCCTTGAGATTGATCATTATTTCCTTTGAAATTCCTGTTGGAATCTCTGCTTCCTCCACCTCTTCGTCCTCTGCCCTTACCTCTTGCCCTTCCTCTTGAGTTATTGGAATAAGCTTTGGTATAAGGTTTTAATGCTTTATCCTCTACTACTGAGCTTATGTTTATGCGCTAATAAGGAGATTTATAGTTCATCGAGAGAGGGTGCATCTCTGTCTTCCAGCTCTTAAACTGAACAGACAATTTAGTTAAAGTGTTGTGTCATAGAATGTAAGATCTTCTCCATTACCATGATGTTAGTCATCTCGGTTAGAAATCACTTCTTTTTCAAGTTTCCATTGTCCGTGAGAAGTAATTGGTGATAGATTCTCCATCCTTAATTAACAGCAGCTCAAAGTCCTTCCTCAAGGCTTAAGCTGTGCACGCTTCATCCTCGCAGAGCCTTAATAATTCTTTTTCATCGAGTCTTAAATGTCCCTGGAAATTAATTTACAAAGAATAGTTTCTAGAATAGGATGATGGCCTGAAAGAGACAATTTTTTACTTTGAAGTCCTTTAGCCTTGTGGCTTCCACTTCAATTTTCTAGGGATCAGTCATAGTCGTGCCTTCTGGTGGCTCTTAAATTTCAGACTCAACGATGGACCAACACTCTTTTGAGCATAAAATGTTTTTCATTAACATACTCCAATGGTCATAGTGATCATCAAAGTGAGGAACACTTGTAAAACAATAATAAGATAGATTCGTTTTGCGTACCCGTATTCATATCGCTTCTTCGTTAAATGTTGATTGGTTTGAAAGAGTTTATTTCCTCTCGTCTTCTTTCGTTCTGGTTTTCGTCAATGGTTCAGAAAACATTTAGAAACCTACATCTTTTCATAAGTTGCTAAACCTTATATAGCAACGCCAACCGACATGTCTTTTGGGTAACTAGAAACCAAATGACATGGCATTGGGTAATAAGAAGAGAGAGGAAAAGTGTCCGTGACCCATTTGAGACCCAGTCTATAATACCCAATTATCATTATCTTGGGTGCGTTAATTTGACTCAAATTGATAAGTGACATGGGACATAAAATAATCTAACAACACTTGCTTACACAAAGTTGGAATTAAAGTTTAAATCCATTGAATAAGCGTAGAATAGCTTTAAAAAATTTGTTGCTGCCCCACGTGTTTCACTCGTAAGGTTACAAAGAAAGGGAGAAAAATGCGCCTTTGATACCACTGTTACAAACTTAGCAGTAAGTTAGATAAAGAAAGCATGTAAAGAGAGAAGAGAATGGATGCATTCCAAACTTCTGTAACCTTTTACAGTCGAATACACAGCCGAAAACGCTAGAAAAATGTGACCCAAATCACAGCATGATAAGCATACTCAGATACTCCATTAACATAATCAACACAACTGAAATGCTCCGCTTCCTAAAAATCAGCTCAACCCCTTAAAACAATTGACTGAGAACAAAGTCCTATTAATTAACTTGGTATATTGAAAAATAAATCAGTAAAACATACAACGAATAAATGAAATTTATTCGGACAATATAATCTCCTTAGCTTATGTGTTCACTAAGTTTGTAATACAAACAAATAGATAATATTCGTTCATCATTTTTATAAGTTCCAGCCACGGATCATTTTATTAAAGAACTTTGCCATATGTACGTCACATGGAGTGATAATTTTGAGATAAGACCGGTAAAGTTGAGATTCTATTACTATTCATCCTTTCATGTGACAATTTTGAGATAAGGCCGGTAAAGTTGAGATTCTATTACTATTCATCCTTTCCTGATAATATCAATGACCCGTTTAATTATGCGTTTATCAGACTCGTGAGTCATTACACAATTATGAAAGCTTCAACTATTGACGTCTTGTGATCAGCTCTGTGTGTCAACATATCTAACATCAATTTAGACAATTTTAGTTTGTCTATATCCTCTAATTATTTAAAAAATTATATAGTAATTGATCGTATAATTTTTATTTTATTTGTTTTATTATATTAGAATATTGTTTCATCACTCTAAAGTATTAATTATTCATTACCTCTACATAAATCATTTTATATACTTTTGTTCATTCCTAACAAGGAGAAACTATAGACCCATTATATATCCCCTTTCTAATTACGATGCTCACGTATGAATTGAACTCCAATTATGCATGTATCAAAATTAATTTTTTCATAAAATGTACATTTATTATAAAAAAAATTATAGCATGATATTGGTTGTAATTAACTTTCTCTCCTTATTGAGAAGTTTTTCATTAATTTATACAAATAAGAGGTTTAAAAATAAAATATTTTGATTAATTAAAAAATTATGGATCGAATGGCCAGGCAACTTTTTATTATATTATGAGTATAAAATGATATAAAATCTTAAATGCATATATATCAATTTTAAATTAAAAATAGATAATGAATGTTAATAAACTTAGTGATAAGTGAAGTATCTTCTATTTATGAAAGCAAGTTAAAATTGTATAAATATATATAATGTCATTAAATTAAATTTGTGGGGGCAACTTAAATTGTACAAATTTTAAATTTGAAGATATGAAGGAAAATGTAATATTATTGAAACTTACATGCTACAACTTAATGACCAATATTCTTATACATACTCGAAAGATTGATTTAGTTACCTACTTTTAACTCATAGCATAATAAACAAACTATAAAATACTTGTAGCATAATTAAAAACTCATTAAAAATAAAAAATGAGAACTAATAAATGGTCGAAATGATTTATTTAAATTAGAGTATCATCAACATCCTTATTTAATCTTAATTTAATAAAGTAGTCATTTCCATCATACAAATCAGCTTGACAAAAGCTTTGAACTATAATTGTTTAATGAGAATATTGGCGAATAGTCTCCAAACTTCTAATATTTCAACTAAATTTCTTTTTTCTTAACTTCATCTTGAAGAAAATGGTAATTTGTATTTATATGTCTACTTCTTCTATAAATGACGGGATCATAAGAAAAATCAATTGTAAAAAATATTGTCAAAAAAAAATTGTCCCTTAATTGGAACATTAATTTGATTCATCATATTCTATAACCAAATAATTTGGCATGCATTTAAGGTTGCTTTACATAATCTATTTCATAAGTTAAGAGTGCAATAAATAACTATTTCTTTAATGACCATAAAAAGGTAGTAGAGTCAAAAATAAAAACCTAACTAAAAGTGCTTTTAAAATCATCAAAATTTCCATCACAATAATTATCATGATAGTAAATGAGACCGTAATAGCTAGATGATGAGTAAAACAAACTATAACTATATTCACTTTTTAGGTATTACATAATTCTCTTAGCAACCTGCGATTCAAATTATTGGAGAAATTCTAAGAACTTGCTAATCAAACTAACTCCATAACAGATGTTTGGCCTTGTGCATGTAAGACAATTCCATAAGAGTTCTTACTGGATTAGAATAATGTAGGTAGGATCTACTCGCTTATTATATGCTCTTGGTGAATGTTTTAGGTCATATAGCACTTTCTTCAACCTCCTTTCTGTATGAATCTCGGTGATTACTTGAAAGAAACCTCTTCCTTGAGTGGACTAGAAAATCTAACTTTATATTCATTTGATGTGTGTTTTTCATGCTCTTGTGCAGCTATATCCATTATAATTTTGAAATTTTCATTCAAGTGACAAGATAAAGTACTTATTTACAGTCATAGTCAAGTTGTTGCTTAAATTTCTTTACTTTCAATTTTAGTTCATGTCTTTTTATCTCTCAATCAGGCCTTATCTTTGTATTAAAAACCCATATTACATAATATCCTTATGACCTCATGGATACTTTTAAAGTATTATACTATTTTTATTTGAGATCACTTATTCAAATTTGTTTAACCTTTTGGGATTTTTTTTAATTTAGTGCTAAAGTTTCCAATTTAGTGACTAAACTTTTAAAATTCATACAAATTAGGTCAAAATATTAATTTTGCTAATATGGCTAGTAGATAGACATCTATGTAGCATTTAGTAGACGTATTACACCCGTAAAAACAATCTTTTGACCTGATTTATAGAAGTTTTAATAAGTTAATCACTAAATTGAAATTTTAAAAAAGTTTAGATACTTTTAAATATCTTATCCCTTTTTATTTCCTCATTCATGGCATATACCTATTTAGGATCTTGAATTGCCTCCTCAAATATCACAACCTTATAGCCTAAGAATATGGTGCACCAAAATTTTACTTTGTTAATAACATTGTCAAGGATTACTTGATAATATCACAAGGTGTTATAGATTATTGGTAATATCTCATTAGCCTTCCAAGTTCTATTATAGCTTATAGTTTAAGATTTTCATAAGTAAGAACTTGATTGAGACTACAACTTGAGGTACTTCTTCTTTAGATTTAATGGGGCTATAACTTAAGGTATGTCTACTTTAAGGACAAAAATAAGGTGTTTTCATAACTTATTTATGCACCTTCACATTCATTTCCAAGCTTCATTTTTTATAAAGGTCATATATAGACTCAGTCTCCTATTTATCATGAGGTTGAAAAATTTGTGTCCACCATATTTATATCTAACAAGGATAGTCTTTTCTCCTTTATTTTCTAGTTTTGATCTTATTTTTATTGGAAAATGAGCATAAGTAATATAGACAAACACCTTAAGAATCTATACACTTAATTTGGAACAATTTCATGCTTATAAAGAAGTTACAATTTCACACTTATAAAGAAGTTATGTTTTTTGACACTGAGATCTGTTTAATAAGTAAATAGTGGATTATATAACTTCAACCCAAAATAAATTTGATTTACCTTTAACCTTTAGCAAGATCGTTGCCATGTCTATTAGAGTTTAATTCTTCCATTCAACAACTTTGTTATATCTCGGTGAATGTAAGAAAATTTAACTTCATATTTTATTTATAACTATTAATTATACTCGTTAAATTCAATAGAAGTACATTTATTGCCTCCATTAGTTTGTAAATTTTTAAAAGGATAACTAGTTAATCTTTTAAATTAAGTCTTGAATTATTTTAAGTAGTCAAAAGCTTCACACTTCCTCATAGAAAATAGACCTAAACATTTCTAACAAATCCATCAATAAAGGTAAAAGTGGGCTACCTATGATAAAGAATTTTATGCTAATGTGAGAGCCTTAAAGACATAAGAACATTATTTAATTAGGAAAGAGTTTATTTTGTACACTGATCATCAATCTTTCAAGTATTTTGGAAGTAAAAGGCAACTGAGAACGAAAATACATACTAGATGGTTAGATTTTGTTGATAAGTTCCCATATGAATTAATGTACAAATCAGGGAAGAATAATGTGGTTATTGATGCATTAAGTAGAAGGGTGATTATAGTGGAGACCTTAAGTATAAAGGTTGAGGATCTTGAGTATTTAAAGGAATTATATGAGAATGATGCAGACTTTAAGGAGATATGGGGCTTGTGTTTGGTGAAAAAGTAGCATGATGACTTTCATCAACTTTGTCTTCCAAGAACTTCACTCAAGAAGAAGATAAGGAGAGAAAGACTTTTAAAGAGGTGAGAAAGAGACTATTAGCCGAAGATAAGGAGAGATATTGTTACAATTGTGAAAAAGTGCTAAGTTTGTCTAGTTTATAAGGGACATGTTTCAAATATTAGTTTGTACTTGTCATTACTATTTAGGAGGATTTGTATATGGATTTTGTTTTTGGACTTTAAAGAATATAAAGAGGTATGGAATATATCTTTGTGATTGTAGACAAGTTTTCTAAAATGACACATTTTATTCCTTGTGAAAAGACAATAGATGCAATAGTGCAAAGCTATTCTTTAGAGATGTTTCTAAGTCCATTACTTCTGATTGTGACACCAAAACTTTTAGTTACATTTGGAGGACCTTATAAAAGTTATGTAATTCTTCTCTTAAGTATAGTAGCATTACGCACTTACAATTTGATGGTTAGACAAAGGTGTTGAATAGGACTTTAGGTAATTTGGTAAGACGCATACGCCATGACAAACCAAAAGGCAGGGATTTCTTGATTGCACAAGCCAAATTTGCCTATAATAATGCAGTCCATATTGTTGTTGGTCAATTGTCATTTTTTATAATTTACACAAAGGTACCTAATCATGCTTTTGATCTTGTTAAAATGCCTAAATCTTCTAATGCTTCTCCTATTGCACAAAGTTAGCTAAAGAGGCATAAGAGATTCTAGTGAAGGTGGAGAAGAAGATTGAAAAAACTAATAAGAAGTACAAGGCTAAGGTTGATCCGTATAGGAGAACTCAAGTGTTTAATGTTGGATATGAAGTTGCGGTTTTCTTAAGTGAGAACCGAACCATTGGAGGTCATCATGAACTACAACATAAGAGGTATGGTCCATTCAAAGTTAAAAGTAAAATCAATGACAATGCATATATTGTTGAACTACCTCTAAAGATGGGTAATATCTCTCCTACCTTCAATGTCGCTAATCTTTAGCCTTATTTTCATAATATGAAGCTTGGATATGCTGATAATAACTCAAGGTCGAGTTCTTTAATAGGTGAGAGTGGATGATGAGGCATTTTTGGACAAATTGTGACATTCATTAGCACATAATCATGCCTTGTCCAGTATTCCTCTATATATTTCTTTCTCATTAGGTAAAATAGGATATCAACTAATACTTGATTATGCCTTATCCAACATCCTTCGCTACGAGAACTTCTTTAATTCCTATGATAAATTAGAGTTTCATATTTTGACTATAAGTCTTTCTAAGATGAATTAACTCTTCTTAAGAAGAATCATGATTTATGTAAACCTATTTAATCAACTTTTGAAAGAAATTAAGTTAACTGCCCGTTAATAAAATTTATTTTCTCTTTAAGAATTTTTATCCTACAATTCTTAGGTTGGAATTGTGTTTGTTTATCTTTTTCGTTGCATCAAAATAAGTCTAAACTAATGCAGAGCCGTTCTTATTATTTTATATGCTCGGGGCGAAATAAAAAAAGGACTCCAATAAATCGACAATATACTTAAGTTTATATATTTGTATGAAACATAAAAGATTCAATTTATAAGTTCATATAATCAATTAAATATAAAATGATCACAAATATATAGAGGATCATGATTTATGAAAAACAATTTCTCCGTGCATTTTTAATATAACACAGTTGGATTAAAAAAAGAACAAAAGCACCTATATGAAACTAGAAAAAGTATGCAGATACAATCAAACTCCAATAACTTTACAATATTTTACAAAAATATATAAATGGTATTATATCTGTGATAGAGAAAAAATAAATAGCAAAATTTAATAAATAATATTAAAAATAAAAACAAAGAGCAAATTTTAATGATAGAGATACACTAATTTCTAAAAATACAAGAAATTAATATACTTATGAAATAAGCTAATATAATGTCTAGGTTAATGACAAATTATAAATTAATTATAACATATTCAAATATTTAATAAGCTAAAAATACATTAAAAAATCAGAAACTTTACCTTTAAATTATAATCAGGACTCAGAAGACAGAATCGTAATATTTTTTACTTCTAATTTTTGAGTTGGAATACTTTAAATACATATATTGATGAAAATAAAAAACTTAGAAGGTAAAAGTATACTTAAATATTTCAAGACTATTTATAACCATGAAATGTTAACCACAAAGTCCACGACATTAACTTATAACATTAAATCAATCTTTAACTTATAACGTTAAACCAATCTTGGAACTTACCTTCTACTAATGTTGAACTCTTTGAAACATCTGCACCAATGTTAAAGTCATTTATTACTACCTGCAGCTAGTAAGTTTACATTTAAGTCTTACTCTACTTTAAAAGATTGATAGTGAAACAGTGATATTGCTGCAATCTATGGGAATCAAAACATGAGGATGGGCCCCTTCTCATAATAAGCCCTGGGCAGGTGCCCTGCTGGCCCTTGCTTATGGTCGGCACTGAACTAATGTTGTGAGCTGACAATCTATTTCGAGTCTTAGAGTGCATCAACGACAACATTTATCGTATTGACCTTTTAGACAAATTTGAGGCATTAATCTATATTCAATGTTATAATCTTTATCCCTATATTAACAATAATAATGAACCAAGTTTGAGAGTGTTAATGGGATTGGCATGCTTATACCTTTAGAGGAGACATTTGAGATATTACAGGACCCAATTACTCAAGCTCAAGTTATGCATGCACAAGCAACTTTGTAGACGATTATAAATTTGTGTAAAGCGGATTCATCGTATTGGCCAAAAAATTGTATGTTTAACTGTATAAGTGAGTGAACGCTTTACGAGCTAGTCAAAGATTAACTGTTCATAATAATTGTTAATATGATGTTTTTTAGGGCCAATATTTATTAAGATTTTATAATTAATTGTTTTGTTAGAAATAGGCAATAGCGAATTAAAGGAAGAATTGTCCCCTTCATTCAACCAAAAATTCTGAGTATTACTTATTTTATAAAATAAAAGAAGAATATAAGTTCTCTTTCTACTTTTATTCTTATTGTGAATTAATTTCTCTTCCTATTTAAGTGTATCATCATCTCCTATATGAAATTTCATTAACTCTTTAGTTTTAGATCATAATATAATCAACAAATTTCACAACAATAAAAGTAGAATCATCAACCCACTAAATATAAATTTTTGGAAGTAACAAACAGTTATGTAACTTATTCAAACTTGATTACATTTGACATTTAAGTGTATATGAATGCCTTCTTTCATATATTAGATTATAAGATTGGGTATGACATTTGTGGATGCTACAGTTTGTGTAACAAATCGAATGAAATGTTTGTTTTATCTTGTGAATAGAAAATGCGTACTAGATTGTGGTTTGCTGTGGATACCTACGTCGTGATGCACATTTTTTTTGATAGGTTTCTCAAAAGACGTACCTTTTATTTAAATTAAAACGAGAAGAACTTAACGTTGTCGCTCCGCAATCACGAACCCATACTTTGGCGTTTCATCAAGGGAGGGATACAAGGGCTTAACTGTTCGTAGTCTGTAAAGGCTCCGTTGAATCAAAGCAAAATAATAATTAAAATTGAAAAAACGAATTTTTTTTATTTCTTATAATTTTACCTTATCAGCACAAGACTGTTATGGATATGATTGCATTTTTGGCCATACACCAACACCTTTTCTTTTTTTTTTTTCACAGAGTAAAACTATAGCACTATTAGAGGGAACGAAATCCCCTGCTCTATCTTCTAATATAATACTAAGACATCCATTGGAGGTGGTAATCGTTCATATCTATCGGACCTGTAAATATTAGCCGACCTAAAAGGAGTGAAGAGTTGCAATAGCGGTAAGGGGGGTTTTCCGGTGAACTGCTAAACCTGGAGCCTCCGTCACGTCCAGACCTTCTGGTTTCAATCCACCAGGCAATGCCCAATCAAACTTGTGCAACAAATTTGCCAATGCAATTTCCATGGCGGCGGTAGCAAATGTAATTCCAGGGCAACCTCTTCTACCAGCTCCAAATGGGATCAACTGAAAATCATTTCCTTTAAAGTCTACCGAACTTTCCAGGAACCTGTCTGGTCTGAAGTGCTCTGCATCTTCCCACGTTGTTGGATCCCTTCCTATGGTCCAAGCATTAATGATCACTCTTGTTCCCGCCAAAATGTCGTAACCCTGCACTCTGACGTCCTCTCTTGATTCTCGCGGAAGTAGCAATGGAATGGGAGGGTGTAATCGCATGGACTCCTTGATAATTGCTTTCAAATAGAGGATCTTCTCTAAATCTTCCTCTCTTACAGTTGGTCTGTTTCCACATATACTTCTGATCTCCTCCTGTGCTGTCTTCATGACTTCTGGGCGTCCTAGGAGCTCTGTCATCGTCCATTCTAAAGCTGTGTATGTTGTATCACTTCCGGCGGCAAACATGTCCTGCAAACGAAAGTAAATAACTATAAATTGAGAATTTCAAACTCGAAAAGACTGGTAGGACATGAACACAGAACTTGGCTTTTTGCTTTTTCTTACCAGAATGAGAGCTTTTATGCTATCTCTGCCGATGGAAACATCCTCTGAACCATTCTTGGAATTCTCAAGCAGAACATTAACGAAGTCCTCAGCCTCCTTCGTATCCTCTCCGCAGCGTTTCATGTGATCATCCAAAATTTCTTCCAGAAATTTATCAAATTCTTTGAATACCTTTTCCACTCTAGCATTTAGATTATTGAAATTATTTATCCAAGCAAGCCATGGAACAAAATCAGCTATGTTGAAAACACCCAATAAAGCTCCAAACTCCTCCAATAATTCTTTAAATTTCTTTCCACCTCCCCCTTCACTGTACTTCCTTCCAAAAGCAGCTCTGCATATTATATCAGTCGTTAGCGAAGCAAGCAGTTGACCTAAATCAATTGGTGACGAACCAGCACAACCCTCCTCAACCTTTTTGACAAGCAAAAATGTCTCCTCTTCTCTAATGAATCGAAATGACTGAACTCTTTTGGCACTAAGAAGTTGCAACACACATATGCTCCTCATTTTTCTCCAGTACTCTCCATAGGGGGACAAGGATAAGTCTCTGTAGTTATACAGAAGCTTTCTTGAATTTTCGGAATCAGGTCTATTAGAGAAGATAAGATCATGGGTTTTCAAGATTTCACGAGCTGCATCTGCAGAAGAGACCACGAGGGTGGGTGCGCTGCCAAGGTGCAAGAGCATGAGAGAACCATGCCGTTGAGCTAAGGTTTGGAGAGATCGATGAGGATACAGGCCTAACTGAAGCAGATTTCCTAAGACAGGAAGCTTTAGCGGTGAAGGTGGTAAGTTTTTGTGGTTTTCTGTAACGTTATTGAAGACCCATTTGATCAGAAAGATGGTGAAGAGAATACAGGATAGAAGTGAGAAGAAACTGAACAAGTTTGGTGTATCCACCATTTGCAAATTGGCCTTTCTCAAGCTCTGGTCGATAGAGCTCCGTGTATGGTGCCCTTTTACTCTGGGCGAGTTCTTTGCTTGAAGGCTAGGGTGTGAACGGTCAGTATTTTTTTGTTTTGTTGTCACAACCAACATCAGAATGCTCAGACAGCGTTGATGATCCAGACGCTACAACTTTATGTTCAAGAAACGTAGTACAGATATTTTCATCTGAAAGATACCGGTGAAATTCCCAAGTCCATACAACTTTATGTTCAAGAAACGTAGTACAGACGTTTTCAACGTTGAAATTCGCAAGTCCATACAAAATGGTAGATATTTCGTGACTTTGGCATCTATTTAACTCACCATCCTAATTGGCTACGCTAATTAAAAGATCTTGTTTTTGTCCTCCATTTAGAATTTGTTCTAATTTAGTCTCTCTAATTAAAGATAAAGTTACTAGCAGGACTAAATAAAAATAAGTTCTGAATTAAAGGACTAAGCATAAACTCTTAAAATGCTGGGATAATTACACAGATAAGATCTAAAATGTAAGGACCAAATTATTTATTTAGGTAACTAAAAAAACAAGAAGCAATGATAGGTCATATTTAAAGACGGGTGGATGCTTTTATAGACTGCAGCGGAGTCTAAATAGATCCAAAATCAAAAGCTAACACAAAATAGAGTATATGTCAAGATTTTCCATTCCTTTGTCTAATCACTTGTTACTAAATCATCGAGACTTTTGTTCCAAAGTAGTAATTATTGGGTACCATTGCATAACTACCATATTGCACCTAGGGGAAAAATAATCCGCAAATGAATTAGTTGAGTATTACTTTCAATAACCATAAAATCGAATTAGATGAGTATTATCTTTATTAAGTTGGAAGTTGGTTCTGCCAGGTTTTGGCTGAACGGTGCGTTGCTATTGAAGTCCATCGTCTTCTACCTTCTGTGATGAATACGACACGAAGATACCTGCAAAACAGTGAAGGCACGTCGGAGGTTATGTCCCGATTAGCCCCTCCGACGCTCAAGTTAGTTTTCTGGTGAGGGTGAGGCTGCTGAATGCAGAGAAGAAACTAGGTTATGATCTCGTACCTCTGTTATGGGAGAATAATACCTTTTATATGGTTTTTCAGCTAGGTTTAGGTCTTTACGTATCTGCATGGGAGACGTTCTTCCACTGTTAGGCCATGGATGCGTAGGTCAGGCTCGAATTAATTGATGCATGTGAGACCGACCGATCGGCCTATGGGATTGGGCTCGGGCCCAATATAGCCGACCCAACCAGAAGTAATATTTTAAAATTTTATTAACATATTATCTTAAATTAATTTGTTCTCATTTATTTAAAATGGTAATAAATTTATTACAATTTATTTTAGTGGAGAATGTCACTTGTTAATTTTTTATAGAATTAGGATCAATAAATGTGAGTAATTGTTTTTAAAATAATATAAATCACTATATGCATGTTAGATATCATTTAGTAAATATGGAAAAAAAAATTAAATGTAATATGATTAGTAAAGGTCCTCCAAAAACCCAATCACTTTCGCACGCATGTAAGATTCTCATTGTATAGATACAGTCGACATCTCATCTCATCAGTATTACCAAGTGCTGATATATAGCCGTTCATTGACCGCCACTGTCAAATCGAAAATGGTTCCGTTTTCAACATTTAAGTTTTACCCTTCCATGAATTTGTGCAATGGTTATGATTTGGTTTAATAAAAAATTAATAAATACATTTTAATTTAATCGTATCTAAATTTAAATTTTATTTCGTATATTTCAAAAATAAATGTATAAATTTGACTTGAATTTAACTACAATTTTATCTAAATCCACATAAATTTGATCTGCAATTTGAAAACTTTAACAAAGAATTTATAAATTTTTTCCATTTTATTACAATTTGAAAACTTCATCGAAAAATTCTCAAATTTAAAAATAAATACATCATCATGTTTTTATGCATTTATTGGTATCAATTAATTGACACATTAAATTCTGACGAGTGACAATCTTGCAGTAAACAAACCTAACTTTTTTTAAATTAACAATTTTATTAAAATTATGAAATAATTTATTTGAATTCAATAATGTCACACTTTCTAAATTTATATTTAATTGATGAATCGCAATTCTTTTCTTAAATTTTTGTTCAAAATTTTAAATATTTATATTTGTTGGATACATTAAACTTTTTTAACTATCCCAATAACATAATAGTTAATAAAAATATAAATTAGTCTCAATTATATTTCTTTCTTTAAATATTTAATATAAAACATGTACAATGCTATTAAACTTTTACATTAAAATTAATACATCAAATAGAATGAAAAAATTAATATACATTTTTAAAAGTGTTATGATTTCAAACATTCTTTACATATTAGTTTACATTTATTTTCATAGCTAAAATACATTCATAACTTTCAATGTTTCATCGCTTCTAATTTTATTATATATACAAATACATATGCACGTAGGCATTTTAGATAAATATATTTATTCATACATATATAAAAAGGAACCAAACTTATAGGTTAGGTATAATAGTCCACTGAATGTCTATTTGTTCAATAATTTTCCAAAAGGCTGCTTACATATCACGGAGCACATGTGATTTTGTTGGACAAATCAGCAAAATATTAATAAAATTTTTTTTTGAAATCAGTTGTTAAGGTCATAAAATGCTAATTAATTAATTTAAAAATTTTAAAGGTTTGATATTGAATTGAAAAATCATAAAAAGTTGGGCATTTTAGAATAAGTTATCCTTCATATTTTTATTCTTGGTGATATTATTAAGTTAATATGCGAATAATTTAGTAGAAGGGAAAAGTAAGTAAAGAAACTAATTGAATCAACTAAATGTTCAAAGGATTTTTCTTAAAAAAGGAGCAAAGGGAAGCAAATATGTAACTTACAATAGCTATAAGGTAATTCAAGAGAAGAATCAAGAATAAAAAGAAATCAAGCATATCAAGATTTAAACAAATCATTATAATCCTCATTATAGAGAGCCTTATCGAGTCATTTCAATAATTTATAAGATTATCAATTATTGTATAATCATTTGCACTTATAATATAGATATATTTCATCGTAATCAAAAGTAAAATTGGGAAGGTTTTAAAGAAAACAACTTGATGTATCAAAATGCTTTTGATAATTTTTTGAAATAGTTTTGGATCAAATTTTTGTAAAAGAAATGTGCTTTTTATCTTTGAAAAGACTTAAAATGTTTTAAAATATTTGTTTTAAGAGATTCAGTAGACCTATGTTAGATTTTGGTTGACCTATATTAGGATTTGAAAATGTTCTGAACATATTCAATATATGCAGGTCGACTAGTGTCCTTAGGTGAAAGGATAATAGTATACCAAGAACTTATGATCACATTATTGACTAGTATAATAATGTAGTTTACTAGTATTGTTACTAACCATTGTAATGGCTAACTTTTATTTCTAACTATTATTTTGGTTATTTTGAGTATTTAGATCATATATGAGTTAATATTGTCTCAAAAGGTTAAAGAGACTATTTAAGTGAATGTGTGTATTGCATAACATATTTTGAACTTTAGTTTGTTGGCATAAGCAAGAAAAGAAGGGTTTAAGTTATATACTATTATGCTAGTGGTGCAATCGAGGAAATTGTCTATACAAGATTTATAAAGGACTATTTTTCACCTATGACAAAACAGATATTATACAAGGGCCCTCTTCACCCATTAAAGGAAGTGTTCAAAGAAGTTGCTTGAGTTTAGGACTATTGGAATAAAGACCTATTCTTTTGGGTTGTTAGAGTTTTTAGCTATTTCATATTATTCGTGTTATCCAAACCACTAAACGAAATATGTGGGTTGCAATTTCTCATTCTTGTTAGATGTAAGGCTTTATAAAGCCAAGAATTGCTTTAATAAAGGATGACGTGGATACCATTTGTTTGTACTCTTGTATCATTTGATACTTTACAATTGGTATCAGAGCCCTCACTAGGCTTGTAGAAAAGGAAATAGCAGTCTTCGTGTGATCAAACACTGAGAGAATGAGTGAAGACAAGACTTTAATGAAGATTTCTCACTTCGATAGTCATTATGACTACTAGAGTGAACTGATAGAAAATCTGCTTAGGGCAAAAGGTCTTTGGTATAACATCCCATCACCGATAGGAAAGATAAATTGGTCATTTGGGACGGGTGAGGAGTTTAGAAACATATCTCGGCATGTTCATACATTAGATGGCCTCTCAATATAGATTAATGATAATTTCTGCACATGCACATAATTGTACATGCATTCATGACATTTTCCGGCATGTGTCTATAAATGTAATTTTTTTGTGAAAAATGTGAAATATGTGGTGGATCCGGACAGAGGGGCCGAGGCAGAGCTTAGGAGTCTTTTGTG
>JANZLD010000030.1:70262-80856 GCA_026413575.1 Erythroxylum carthagenense | reverse complement strand
TGAAAAGCCAAACGCTTTGTGTTCATGTAAATAATCATGTGGTACATCTGAATGGGTTATTATGCTATAACTGTGATTTGTTTGACTAATGCATGAATTGGGTGAACCATCGACGATGGTTCCTCACAGAGTTCGCAAACTCACACAAAATTGCAAATTATTTTTCAGGACCGAGAGAGTAGACTCCTAGCCCCAGAGAGACTTTTCCTGCCGTGTAGATCGTGTTAGCAAGAGAAGTCATGGCTCACAGGTCGGTCAGCCGGCATTTTTTAGGGATGAACTAGTTAGGCTTTTTGTAGTAGATTTCTTTTGGAGTAATGTACAGACAGTGAAAAACTGACATTTATGTAAATTACTACTTTTGATGATATGAAATGAGAAAATTTTATTGTTTCAAAAAAATTGGTGATTTTCAGTATTGATGTTTTTTTTATAAACGGTAAATATTTATCAAATGAATAAGGTATGTACACAAGCTCAGGGGCATACCCCAGTCAACAGGGGAGGACATGCCCTCCCCTGAGAAATAGAACAAAAGAGGCCCCTACAGTGAGGAGCCCAAGCCTACCAAAATAAAGACATACACAATCAGCCCAAGCAGCAAAGACAAAAGTCCACGACCAATAAAGTCCAGAGTCCAGCGGATGTCTTCAAATATCAGCCACAAGATGCTTACCAGTGAAAAGGGGCATGTGAGACTACGTAGAGCCTGACGTAGGAACTCCATCCTAATACCCAGAATCAATTTACGCCACCGTATCATACCTCTGGAGTCATCCACTAAAAAATCACTCCAGAGGCACCAGAAGCAACGGTAGCATGATAAACGATCACAGAAACAACGTCGGATAGGACCAAGTTCCCCAAGGACGGAACGACGTCACAAAATAGCCTCCCCCATGATAAGGCTCTCCATCCCCAACATATGACGTCACAGTAGTCCAGAAACACCAACCAGTCCAACCCATTGAAGTAGAACCAAAAACCCCAATGAATACAGATACGACGCCATTGTGCAAAATAAAAACGAAAAGAAATAGGTGGTCCAGAGGGACCAAGCCAGGCGGAAAAAACGCCATCAATAGAGCAGCAACAGCACAATCAAGCTCTGTTCAAGAGATATACAACCACATAAAGCGAAAAACTAGCCCAAAACGGCAACGTATGCCCTCAACTATACACACGACGTCGCTTGGCCATCCAACAGAATACCCGATAGCGGAACCTTACAAAGCAAACCGAGCAGCTCAGCAACCATCCGAAGCCTGTAATGGAAACCACTCCGCAGCCATTACCACCGTAACCATAACATCTGAGAACCACCAATAGAAAGGTGTAACCCCAAAACCTCCCTACATGAGGCAGACTCAAATATCATGGACACCGCAAGCCCTCATCGCCCACCCAGAGAGAGAACTGTCCACTTAAAACACGAGAGCCACATACCCCCATAAATTAAAAAATAATAAAAACCCCCCAATCAAAACGATCCCTTAAACCAAAAACCAGGAAAAGACGACACCGTATCCACAGCCTTACAAACAACGACAGAAACAACGTCCACCAAGTCCCCATGCCAGACACCAAATGAGCCAACGTCAGCAACCAAAAAGGAAACCGGGCCAGCCCAAGCCCCCACTTCAAAACGTTATAAGATCACCCGAATACAAACGATACATAAGCTTATACACCGAAGTCTTGATTTTACATGTAACATCGTGGCAGGAGAACGAAGCACCATCCATAATAACTGCATTCCGAATTTGCCAAATAGTATACACTGTACATAGGAAAGCTAACCAAATAGCTTTGCTCTTTAGTAAAGCCCCCTTATCCTCTGCACGAATGCATTTAACAGCTCGCAACAGAGACCCCATTTCCCTCTGTATACCCAACCACCTTCGAATGTCCCTCCACACTACTTTGGTGAAATCACACATAAAATATAAGTGATCTGTCGTTTCAGCTATCCCCTGGGAGCATAAACCACAGGCTCGATCAATATCTAGAAACAAAAGGAAGTCTTTGGTAGGCAGACGCTTCCTCAAGCCTAACCAAGCGATAAATGAATACTTAGGAGGAATATACCGCCTCCAAATGAACGACATCCACGGGCGAGGAGGAAAAGTAGGTCGTAACACATCATAAACCTTCCGGGAGACCAATCGACCTTGAACACAGCGCATATGTAATTCAGATTCAATCATAGGCCGACCCCCAACTGATCAACCAATAGATCCTGGATAAAAGCAAGACGTTTCATGAGCATGGAATCCCAAGGATGAGGGACCCAATCCCATATCGAATCCTCGCGCAAATAAACGGCGTGAATCCATTTAACGCACAACGAATAAGCTTCGGCATGAAAATTCCAAAGGATCTTTGCTAACAACGCCATATTCCAGATTTTAAAATCTTTCCATCCTAGGCCACCTTCCGCCATAGGTAAAAAAACATGCTCCCTAGCCACCCTAAAATGTTTCCCCCCCCCCCCCACCCCCCAAAGAAACAAACGACAGAGAGATACTAATTTATCCAACACCACAACAGGTAGAGCAAATGCTTGGAACCAAAAAGAAAGGAGACCTTGGACTATTGAATGCAAAATCTTAACCCTCCCAGCATAGGATAAAGAATTCCCATGGCAAAAAAGCAAATAAGCCTCCACCAAATCCAACAGACTCGAATAATGCGTCACTGAAATTTTCAGAGGAGCAAGAGGAACCCCTAAATACCGAACCGAAAATCCCCTAACCCAAAAATCGTAAGCTGTAAAATGGACTCCCGCTCCATACCCCAAACCCCTCCAAAGAAGATGCTCGATTTCTGATGATTGACTGTGAATCCTGCCACACGGTTTAAAGCCTGTAAACTGGATAACAAAATACTAACAGAGGGAAGGTCACCCCGGGAAAATAACATAAGATCATCCGCGAAAACTAAATGTGTTATCTGCAATACATGACATTTCGGGTGGAAGTTAATTCCGATTCGGACGTACGACCAATCAGATCCCGTGAGAAATATTCTAAGCATAAAACAAACAACATTGGCGACATCGAGTCACCCTGACGCAATCCCCGACGTCCAGGAAAGAAGCCATGCAGGTTGCCATTAATCAAAACCGAAAAAGAAGCTGTAGTAACACACTCTTGGATCCAAGCAACGAACCGAGGGGAAACCCCAATGCCAGCAACAAAGCCAAAAGAAAATCCCAAGAGATTCAGTCATAAGCTTTAGACAAATCAACCTTAAGGAGACATCGAGGGGAGATCCACTTACGGCTATAATCACGGACTAGTTCCTGAGCAAGGTAAATATTATCTTGTATATAACACCCAGGGATAAAGACAGATTGCGCTAAGTCCACTATGTCACCGACCAACTCCTTCAAGCGTTCAGTAATTAACTTCGAAATGACCTTATAAATAACATGCAGACAGGCAATTGGACGAAAGTCCTTAACCGTAGGAGGAAGATGAGTCTTCAGAATAAGAGTGAGGATTGAGTGATTAACCTGTCGAAGGAGACGACCACTATCAAAGAATTCCTGAACAGGCGCCACTAAGGACCATCCCACCAAGTCCCATTGTTGTTTGAAAAAAGCGGCAATAATTCCATCCGGACCCGGGGCTTTATCATTACCAATAGCAAACAAAGCATTTTTAATATCCTGGGCCGAGAACGGTGCCAATAACTGGGAACGATGATCTGCTGTAAATAGTGGACCATGACCAACCACGATTGGATCAAGTGCCTCACATGTCGTCGAAGTACCAAGTAGCCCCTGAAAATACCGCACAAACTCATCAGCAACTTCTTCCATAGAGGAGGTAGAAGAGCCATCAGACTTGATCAAATAGGAAATCTCATTGAGCTGGGTACGCTTCCGGACCACGGAATGAAAATAACGAGTACTTCTATCCACTTCTAAAAGGTGGATGGCTTTAGCTTTCTGCTGAAAAAACATCCGTTCAGCTTCAGTAAGAAATACGGCCTGGTGGCGCTTCGCATTCAGCTCTAAGATCAAAGAAGGATCATCAGGCTGAGAAAGGGAAATTTGATAAGCAGTCTAAAATGCAGCCTGGGCTGCCTGTTCTTTGCACGAAATATGACCATAAACCGAGGAATTGAGCTATTTCAATGCCTTCAATTTAGACACCAAAGCAAATTGCGCAGAACCATACACTGGAACAGCCCAAGCAGATCGGGCAATCTCAGAAAAAAGGGGGTGCTGAAGCCATAAGTTGAAAATTTTAAAGGGACGATTGCCGCTAATCATCTGGCGCTCAAAAACAACAATAACCGGACAGTGATCCGAGTCAAAACGCATGGGAAGGAAATGAGCAAAGCAAAACCAGCCGCATAAAGCCCACTCCACATTAACAAGGACACGATCCAATTTAGCCCACATATGGTTTTTGTGCCAAGTACACACCTCCCCCCTAAAAGGGGCATCAGTGAGGCTCAAGGAGACCCGAAGTTCTTGAAGGTCCTTCAGAAAATAATCCGTAGTGGGCGTATACCCCAGTCGTTCTTCAGCCCGGCAAACACAATTAAAATCACCAAGGAGCAGCCAAGGGGGAGAAGGGTGCTGCCACAAATCACGTACTCTATCCCAAAGGGTCCGACGCTGTGGCACACTATATAATCCATAGATACATGAAACCAAAAATTCCCGTTGTGAATGGAGAGAAAGAACCCGACAATGAATGTATTGATCCCCAATCTCTAAAATCTGACAGGAAAAAATAGAAGGATGCCAAGCTAGAACCATATGGCCCTTCTCAATAATATCAAAATTATGAGCATAGAGCCATCCGGGAAAACGGCTAGTCATTATGCGATCCAAACCAGGAACCGATAGTTTAGTTTCAAGGAGACAAAACATTTTATAGCGGTGCTGCCGAACAAGGGAAGCAACACTCTTCTATCGCGAGGTCGACCCGAGACCCCGGACATTCCAACAAAAGAAACTCATGTTGGAAAACGGGAGGGACCTGCCCCTCCAGTTCTGCCAGATTTTCTAGGCTGATTTCGAGTTTGTCCAGAAGCACCCGAAGGAGGCAGCCCTTTGCCACCATCCGGGGGACCCGAAGGAGTACTCACAATACCTTTACCGTCAGGAACGGCTGTAGGAGACAAACTCGGCTGACCAGAGCTACCATTACGAACGACCGGAGGATCCTCATGCGGTGGCATATCCTGCTGGGGAACCGAAGGGGCCTGAACAGGGAGGGGAGCTGAAGCAGGATCCCCTAAAGAAACCTCCCCTTGCATCAACACACAGCCTAATCCCTTCCTCGAAGCATCGCTATACACTATGTATCCATCATTACCCGAAGGCAAAGTCAAAATTGGTGCACTCGTTAATCGATACTTAAGCTCCTCAAAGCTTTTCTGACATTCATCTGTCCACACAAATTTCTTATTATTTCTCGTCAATTTGGTAAGTGGAGCTGCTATTATGGAAAAGGCCTCCATAAACCTCCTGTAATACCCAGCTAAACCTAAGAAACTTCTCACTTATGCTATATTCTTAGATGTCTCCCACTTCACAACCGTTTCTATCTTCTTCGGATCCGCATGTACTCCTTGGTCTAAAATCACAGGTCCAAGAAAAGCTATTTCTCTTAGCCAAAATTCGCATTTATCGAATTTGGCATACAACTCGTTCTTCCTCAAAGTCTCCAAGGCAATCCTCAAATGTTCCTTATGCTCCTTATCACTCTTATAATAAACCAATATATCATCAATAAAGACAATGATAAATTGGTCTAAGAAGACTTGAAGACTCTGTTCATTAGGTCCATGAAAGCTAAAGGTGCATTCGTCAACCCAAAAGGCATGACCAAGAACTCAAAGTGGCCATACCGTGTTCTAAAAGCAGTCTTTAACACATCAGACTTCTTTATCCTTAATTGGTGATAACCCGACCTCAAGTCTATCTTAGAAAAGACTCTTGCCCCTTGCAATTGATCAAACAAATCATCCATGCGGGGGAGCAGATATGTATTCTTGATAGTAACATGGTTGAGCTTCCGATAGTCCACACACATCCTCAACGATCCATCTTTCTTCTTAACAAAAAGGACCAGAGCTCCTCGTGGCAAAGAGCTCGGTCTAATGTAACCCTTCTCCAATAAATCTTCCAATTGCTCCTTAAGCTCTTTCAATTCTTCCGGAGCCATTCTATAATGTGGAATCGAGATTGGCATTGTGCCCGGGAGAAGCTCAATGGGAAATTCAGTTTTTCTAGGTGGCGGTAGTCCTGGTAATTCCTTGGGAAAGACATCAAGGAATTCCATGACCACAGGTATTTCTTCCAACTTCCCTGCATCTGCCTTTGTGTCTACCACATAGGCTAAAAATGTGTCACATCCTTTCCTCATCAGTTTTTCTATTGTCAGAGTCGAAACCATTTTAGTCGGACTCGCTTTTCTGTCTCCCAAAAACACTACTTTACTACCATTGCCAATTTCGAACTCCACATTCTTGTGTTTGCAATCCAAGTTGGCATTGTATTTTTCCAAGGTGTCCATACCCAAAATTACATCTAATCCTCCCATCCTCAAAGTCATTAGATCCACCACTAATTGGTCCACTCAAATAAGTATCTCACAGTCTCTATAGACTTGACTAATAATAATACATTGGCCGATTGGGGTACTCACCAGCAAAGGAGTATACAATGGGCTCAATTCTCTACCATGCACAGCTCTACTCAATGACACAAATGAATGAGTGGAACCCGAATCAATCAAAACAATAACATCTTCATCAGATAATTTAATCATACCAGTTATGACTTCTGGGGTTGTCTCTGCATCCTCCCTCGTTATAGAAAAAACTCTAGCTGGTGCTTATCCCCTCGGTCTCCCTGGAGGGTTCACTTTCCTGGCCACATCAGAACTTCTACTGCCCACTTCCATCACTGTCCTGTGTCCCACTATCTTGGCCCTTCTGGAAGTTTACATCTGACTTATCTCATGTCTTGGATTCTGAGGGCACTCTCTTGCTATGTGTCCTTTCTCCCCACAATTGAAGCATGCTCCAGTTAGTCGATAACATTCCCCTTTGTGGAACCTTCCGCAGTGCTCACATTTGGGAATGGGTGGCTTATCCCCATCTCCCCTTCTGCTGCCTCCAGCCGTTGAGGCTTGATGTGAAACAGTTCTCATTTATCGGGGCCTACTCGCTCCACTGCTTTTCTCCTTAGACTGTGCGGGGAAAGTCCTAGCACTCCTCTCTGACATAGGAGCACCGCCTCCCCTCTTAGACTGTTCTCTGCCTTTCCTCTTTTTATTGACAGCACTATTTATATTTTCGATATTTTCCACCCTCAGTGCTGCTTCCACCAGCTGTTGAAAATCACAGAAGTTCTGCACCACCACTTTTTCCCTGGTGGCTAGGTGCAGTCCTGACTTAAACTGGCGACACTTAGCCGCTTCACTCAGCATCAACTCTACTACATACTGGGATAACTGTGTAAACTAGCGTTCATACTCACTAACTGTCATCGCCCTCTGGGTGAGACTCATAAATTCCCTCTGCTTCTACTGAATGTATACCTCAGACAGATACTTCTTCTTATAAGCAGCGAGGAAGTCCTCCCATGTCAACATTGGCGGCTTCAACTGACTCCCCGAGACACTCTCCCACCAATGCAAAGCATCCCCTTGTAACAGACTTGTAGTATATTCAATTTTCTCGTCATCTTCACAATCCATCTGATCCAGTATCCTCTCTGTCTTTCTCAGCCATGTCTCAGCTTCTTTGGGATCAGTGGTTCTATAGAAATCCACTGCCCCGTACTTCTTTAACTTGTCGAATTATTTTCCCTTCTTAACTGGGGCCAAAGTAGAAGATTGTGGCATCTGTCCCATAGCCTGGACAAACGCCTGAGTGAAGGCTTGGAACAACCTCGAATATAAGGCAAATGCTTGCTCCTATGGAACATGCGACTCCTGAGTATGTGATCGAAAGGGCTCACTACCATGCCCAATAGAAACCTCGGCATCTCCTGGGGCTCTAGACTCATCCGTGCCCTCCTCTCTGGGTGGAGGGTCAGGTGCAGCCGATCCTTACATAACTCCTCGTGTCCTTCTACGAGGTAGCATTTCGCTCCTTCAATAGAAACACTAATGATTAGCTCACATTTAACCAGAATCCTATTTCCTACATGTATGCATGATATGCATGTCACTTAATGCAAATAATCAATTCAAAATGCAAACAATTTATCTCACAACACAATAATTCATAGCACAACATATTCTAAGCCTAGGAATATTTAAATCCTAAGCTCTGATATCACAAGATGTTGAGCCCCATTCTCAAAGCCTAACCAAGGTGTTGGACCCTGTTCCTAGAGCCCAACTATCCGATTCGGAGTCAAAAAGCGTAAGAGGGTTTCCTTGTGGGATTATCCTCACTAGCTTGAATCAATCTTTTAGAATTCAAAACCAAAAGCTACCAATTTTTTTTAGAAGTAGCAAAACGAGTTAGGAATCCATTACTTCAAGAATCACTTAATTTGGAGGTCGGACGAAGAAGTTATGACTACAAGAATCCGATATGTTATTGTCCTTACCCAAACTGTACATGTCTTGGCCTGATTGCCATAACGTTTTCTATAAATATTGGATTGATTTTGTTTTTAGACGATTGGAAAGAAGACGTCAAGATCTACAACTTCCATAAGACCTTAAAGTGAGATTCGGCCTCTAAAGTAGTCACAATCGTGATTTACTATAGCTAACCCGAGGATGTCCGTTAAACGGTTATGCATGTCCGTTTAACAAACATACATTGGCTGAAAAACGATTTTTCATCTGAGAACGTCTGTTAAACGTATATCCAGGTTCATTAAACGGACATAAACTAGGTTAAGGGTCCTTTTTCACCCAAGGAGGTCAGTTAAAAGAACCTAATGTCCATTAAACGGACATGGGTGACCCAAAACTCCTTCCAAAGCCTCTCCAATGCTTCCAACATCCATTCTAACACCATATACACTCATAACACCCCCAAATTGAACCCTTCAAGAGTCATAACGCTCCTCAAACATTCAATTACCAAATTGAATGCATTAAACTCCCAAAACTCAACTCAAATAACTCATAAAATACACAAACTCTCAACATTCACCATAGTTGTCATGTTCCTACCTCCCATAAAGTATCTTCACTTACAGTACTCATATCTCTCAACTCCGATACCCAAATTTTACAAACCTTATACAGTTGGAAAGTGAAGAGGATAAAATACAACTTTCAAGAAGACCACATTGTCTAACATAGCCTAAATCAACCCAGTTTTCCCCCTGAATGCAATATACAATTTTCACCCTTATGAAAACTTGAAATATGAATTGTACACTACAAAATAAACAAACACATACACAAGGGAACTTCTCAAGTTCTCAATTCATTTTCAAATCAAAATGAAGTTCATACAAAGCTTTCATACATAGCTTTAATTACATATCGGCATTTCATCAAAGTTTCAACACAAGTTACAAAATACATTTGATGCTCAATGTTCAATATGCTACTAAAGCTATCCAAAAGTTTAACTACTAACTTAGTACAAAAGCTAACTCTCTCGAAATTGTCCAAATGCCTTGCAAGGATTCACTAATCTTCTCGATTTGCACCTGAGGAGTGGGAAAATATTGGGTTGAGCTACACAGCTCAGTGGCTAAGATATTTATAGCCATTGGCGATGAGCCACACAATCAACCATATATATAACATTCATATAGGCATACATATCGTAATGAAAGTTCAACACTTACAATTCAATTCACATTCCACAATTCAAAACATCATCACATGTAACATATTGGATGTAATTTCACTTCAAGCATAACACTCAAATGTCAACATAACTTGGCACATTAAAATGTAAATGCACACACAATTGGCTCGAGGGTTCCGTGGAACAGAATGGAGAAACCGAAGTTTACATCGTGAACAAAACAAGTTCATTTTTCGGATCTCGTAGGCCACAAGCAGGCAGCTAGGAGAAGGCTTTACGTCGACATGCACGTGACTACAAAATGGTTCCTCTCTTGCCCAAACACAATCAATTTTCATGCTCAACTCAATCATTCACAATTTCACATTGTCATACTTTTCTTCTTTTCATTTAATCAAAATGCCATAATGCAAGGGATAACATAATCATGCTCACAATTTAATTCTTATCAAATGTCATACATTTTGAAGCAATTTCACAACACAACATTTCAAAGCAATCCATTTAGCACACAATACACAATAATGCAATTTACTCATTACACAATAACTATAAATAAATTACCCACCTTATAACTCTTGAAATCTAAATTCAATAGTGTCCTTCCTCTTGCTCTTGAGTAGGTTGTCCTTGATTCCCTAACACAACCAACATTCTCATTTAATTCCAATTTAAATGGAAATTCCCCAAATTTCTATAATCACAACAAAATGAAATTAACCTTAATCAAGCTCAAGTTTAACCTACTCATAGTTCATCTAGGTTAGAAAACTCAAAACCTAACTTAGAAACCCAAAAACCCAATGGATCTCTCCATCTTCTTCTTCCTCCA
>JANZLD010000030.1:55245-65566 GCA_026413575.1 Erythroxylum carthagenense | reverse complement strand
ACCAATCTCGTGTGTCGCGGATTCGGATATCACCCACGATATCGGGTTCGGGTCCTGCGGGGTTGGGATGCTACATAAGTGATATGAGATGTTCAAATATAAGTATATTTATTGGTTTAAAATAGCTAATCTAGGCTTTCGTCTTTAAGTATTTCAACAATCTTATTTAATTATGATATACCCAAAAGACTTTGTGACAACTAGTATCAAAGTTCAATGAGGAGTCTCTACACTTTCCACTTACAATATATTGTGGAAGTAATCTTATAAAAAATTACAAAACTAGACACAATGACTAGTTCTTTAAACCCAATAAATAAGGATATAGTTCCTTTATTAGAATATTTGAAGCCTTGGTAATGGAGTTTTAAGAAACAAGAGTACTTAAAGAATGGTTGAAAGCTCATAAGAAGATGAGTTATGACTTTTTGATACTCAAACATGTTACAACTAGACATGAATTAGACTATGATTAGAGAGCCCTTTAGTGACAGTGTAAAATCTATAAATTTTGGATGGTAAGTAAAGGGATAAATAACTTAAAAATTACTTGTGACATATGGAAAAATAATTTAAAATGACAAAAGGTATTTGATGTGAAAAAGGTGTTAAACATGATGATGTCTATGGTAGATGATGTAATGATGTGGTGGAGGACATGAACCTCTAATGACATCATTCGAAGTAAACCACCATTGACATATGAAAGGAAATAAAAGCGTTGACATATTAGTTTCTCATCAACATCACTTTTTGGCTTATGAGGAAAACTTGAAACAATTAAGGTAAGATGGCATAGTGAGGGAATGTATGAGAAAATCCACATCTTTGATATTGGATATATGTCAAAGAAGAACAAGTTGTTCAAATTTATAAGTAGTGTGCAGGGTTAGCCATATATTAAGCTTCAAAGGAAAAACATGAAGAATCTCTATAATATAATCGCAACTGTAGATACCTTGGTAGATCTCCAAATGTTACCACCCATTCAAACTAGTAAAGAGGATAAGAAGAATGGTGGAATATGGAATGACTTGGATAAAGATAAGAAGAAGATAGGGGAATCTTTTCACTATAAGTGAAAAAAGAATTTAAAATGGAAATTAAATTTCTTACTTCATTTGTGATAGGTCATATTTTTCCAGTGAATGCCTAAAATAGAAGGTGCGTAAGGAGAAGTGAATTTCATTGTTGTGAAGGATCAAGGAAAGGAGGTGAGGACTTAATAAAAGAAGTTTACCTTAACAACTATACTAGATTGGGCTTAATAAGTCTTGTTAAAGAACGGTAAAGTAAAAGTAAATCTTACAAAGAGGAAATACGGTGCATAGATGATATACTTATAGAAATAAAAACTTACTCTTTTCTTTAAATTTTGATTAAGGAATGTTCAAACGAAATGTTTAAAGGAGTTCCTATGGATTATTTTGATGATGGCTTCAAGTTCTTTTAGTAAGGGTGATTTATTAGAATGTTAAATTGAAATGAAAGAATTGTGCAAGTGTTAGCAAGTCTTAATCGATGCTGGACACTTGAGTTGACATAAAGATGACATATTGACAAGAGAATAAGGTATAGACCTACAATTAAGTAAAGCAAGTAGGCAATATGAATAGAAGCTCAGGAGTATGTAAGTATTGACATATGTTATTACACATTGGAAAAAATCTTCAATGGTGGATAATCTTCAAATATAAGAGAAAAGATAATGGTGTAACTAAGTTGTGTTAAGTCTAAAGGTATATGGGCCAATTAACTTTGATGAGGAGGTTGAAATATATGTAAATCTACAAGGTTCATTATACAATGACTTGAATTATTATTAACTTATATCAGGGATCAATGTCATTATATCATGAAACTGTTTGGATAAAGCATGCACAAGGATGTTTCAAGATAGATAAACCAAAGACTCAAAAGGAATTTATTTTCAATAACCGATGATATGGTGATACATGACAAGAGCATAAAGTAATGGAAAAATAAAGTGGAAGCACTACCTTTCAAAGTGGGAATACTTCTTCAAATCGTAGGAAAATGGTTGAATGATATAGCAAAAGGTGAGCATCTTTCAAGCCCATCTTTTCCATGTGTTAAGTAGATTTAATGGTCTAAAAACACACAACTCCTACTAATTTGGTAAATTTATTGGAAGAAGTGTCAACTTTCAACAAACTTGTAGGTTAATGGAACATATGGGTAAGTTAGCGTACTTAGTTCTTAAGTTCTTGTAAACCTTTATAAAGTTATCCTTTTCAGATCATTTATAATGTGAAATATACGGTTAAGAGCTTTAAGAGAAAGTTCTTGTTGAGAGCTTCAAGTTGGGAGTTATTGAGTGTTTATTACAGAATGCTTTAAAGACGAGTAATTTGAGTTCTTTATATTATTTCTCTTTGAATAGATCAATAAAATGTTAAATTTCATCATATATCTTTCGTTTTCATTTTTTAATTGAGTTATGGTGGTTAAGTTACTGGTAAGGGTAAGTGAAACACATAAACATAAGTGGCGTGAGGCGTTCAAAAATTTAAAAAAAACTTATTTTAATTATGTTAAGTTTGAAAAATTCTAACGACATGAAATTATTAACAAAAAAATCACTTTTAGTCAAATTTAGGTAATTGATAGTTATATTGGATAATGCAAATTGTCTTCTTAACTACTTTAAAAGTTCTATACCATATGCAATCTAATCCTTTTAAGTTTAGCTTCAATCTTATGAAACCATATGTAATATTTTCCATCAATATTCTCTCAAACCTCATTAATAACATTTTTGACAATCAGATACATAACAAATTCATATAGCTTTAGAGGTGGTGATACTCAAGGAAATCTAGCCTAAGAAACTCCATTTCACATACTAAAAGTCTAAGACATATACTCATTAACTATCCTTGTCTATTGAAATTAGTATATTAATGGTTACATTAAACAAACAAAGATATGTTTTACCCATTAGAGCTACTTTGACCCTTAAGTCATTTAAGAAACTGATTCCTTTATTCTTGTATTAAAGGATGATCGATAATTTTTTTATTATAACATAATAAAGTGTTATTGCTTTTCTTATTTTGCATCTCATTGTAAACTAAACTAGTGAACAACTATATAGTTTTCATACTAAGCCTTCCAAATTGATCATAACTTAATTATTATAGAAATCAACATATTTAGTGTTTCCTTTCAATGATTAGATAACATATGTCAACAATGATTAGTATTTTGTTACACCATGTCATCAACCAATGGTCCACTTCCTGGTAATGTTAGCTCTTTTAGACTTATTAATTCATATATAGAGGTTAAAGCAACAAGCACTTTAGTAGTCTTTGCTTGCTTTATAAGTAGGTTTAGCAATCTAAGCTTGACTAGACTTCTTTTTTAGAAATTAAATTTTTTCATTAAAAATTAGAGAAGTTTACATTAGGAAAGGGTCTTGCCCACGTGAGATAAACCTCTTGGTTCACTGAGTACAAGAAGTTAGCAAAAATGATGACATTCAACAAAATGACCTATCGTTTGTCAATTAGGGTAAAACAATCTTTGCCTTTCTTGAATCTTCGAACTTTTACTCGATTAAGGGGGTGATTGATGATGCTTTGATGCTCTAGTGGCGATGCTTTAGGTGGCTCTAAGGAACAACCTCTTCTCAGTTCTTTGCTCAACCAGCTACTCTTCTCAGGTAATCGACTCCATCTCAGACCACCTTTAGGGATCAGGGCTTTTTATGTATCACTAAAAGCTTGCTTTTTTTTGGAGGAGGTAGAAAACTCTTTAAGGACTTAGCTCTTCTGTGACAATCCAATGAGGGAGATCATGACTCAGGTTAGTATTGATTCCTGTTTTATAACCTTACTCTACTCCTTCTTCAATCAACCTCTTTAGTCAAATCGGGTAAGGCTAATCTGAGTTCCACTCTCTGGGATTGTTTTTCTTAAAGATTTATAGGAACTTCAGAGTCTATCTAAAAAGAGATAATAGGGAGGAGGTCACATCCCCTAAAAGGTATGTGATTTAAAGATTTACTAATCTTCCTTTTGTTTCCTTGAAAAACTCCATCGTTTAAACCTTGTTTAGATAATTATCCATTGATGATAGAGGTATGGATGAATAGCAGTGTTCTTCAAGTTGTATTTAACCTAGAAAAAGGGCGTATGGATGAATAGCAATGTTCTTCAAGCTCGACTAGACTTAAATTCAACAGACTAGTTTCAAATTGACTGATTTTCATATTAAAAAATTGTCAGCTTAAACCTTGACTGTACAGTTTGAAGCTCCTCCCCAAAATAATGTCATTTTGGTTTAACTTTCTAAGATGACATTGTTTTGGTCTAAAAATTTGGAAAATTAAAACCAAAATAATGTTGTTTAGGGAAGTAAAACTAAAATAATATTATTTTGGGATGTTACATCAAACTTGGGCCACCTATCCCACTCAGCCTAGCTTATTACCATCGCTAACTTTAAGGCATTAATAACCTACCTTATATATGTTATCTCTTTTATATTAATGCTTGGAGCTTCTTCTTTATTGAGATATAGTTCTTACCTTCCCTGAAACACAACTAGGCTTGGCAAATGTTGGAACCCCGTTTCCAAAGCCCAACATCCGGAGTCCTCAACCTTGAACTTAATACCCTGTAGGGTCATAATCAACATTTCCTTAAGGTGGTGTGCCACACCGATCAAACATCAAAATGTCAAATTGACCTCATCAAGGAATCGTAGCTTTAAGTGTTTAAATTGTGTTGAAACAAGAATAATCTCAATCGAAATTTTACAAATCAAGATAAACTTATTGAGCTAACGTGATCATACTCCCAGCAGGCTCTCCCAACTGGCCCCTCACTTATTCTAATGCAACTTTCTCAGAAGCACTCTAGAAGACACAATTTTCATGGAGAGACAATACCAGAAGTTAGAAATCTATTGCTTCAACTATCACTTCATTTGGGGTGGGATGGGGAAATTGTACCTGAAAGAATCGAACATGTTTATACCATCAACCAATTTGTACCTCTCTTGGCACAAATATCATAACTTTTGTTATAGATTTCAGATTGACTTCGTTTTTAGACCATTGGAAAGAGGACTTCTTGATCTATAACTTTTATGAAGACCTCAAAGGCCAATTCTATTGTCTAACTTCAGTATCATCTCACTTTTTCTTCGTTCACTTTTCTTCCGTCTACTTTCTTCCGTCTACTTTTCTTCCGTCTACTTTCTATCGTCTGTTTTTCTTCCGTCTACTTTCTATCGTCTGCTTTTCTTCTGTCTACTTTCTATCGTCTGCTTTTCTTCCTTCTACTTTCTATCGTTTACTTTTCTTCCGTCTACTTTCTATCGTCTACTTTTCTTCCGTCTACTTTCTATCGTCTACTTTTCTTCCGTCTACTTTCTATCGTCTGCTTTTGTTCTGTTTACTTTCTATCATCTGCTTTTCTTCCGTCTACTTTCTATCATTTGCTTTTCTTCCATCTACTTTCTATCATCTGCTTTTTTTTGCTCAGAACGTCTCCACTTATAAGGATCATAACTTTTGACTCCGATATCCAAAATTTTTTATACTATATACCGTTGGAAAGATAAAGGAAAGATCTACAACTTTCCAGATCACTACTAATTTTATTTCTAAATATTTCCTTATCACAACTCATACCAAGATCACTCTTTCTACTCCTTCTACTCCTCATTTTCAAAATAATCACATTTAATGTCAATTATACCCGGAAGTTGTCAATGAATGCATGTAGTACTTTTTATGCGAAAATGTTCTATAACTATATACATATATGCTAACATGATACATGAACAAGAAAATGCATTGTCTTAGTTTCTCCTTAAGCTCGCTTATACTGAAATTTCAGGTCTTAACCCTTAATATGGAGATGGAATGTTACAAAATCAGTCCAGATCAACCCAGAAATTTCCTTAAAGTTAGTACACCAATTCCCCCCTATGAAACCTTGCGAAGCAGGGTAGAAAACAAAAATCATATACCAGTAGCATCAAAAGATCATAGTTATTATAAAGCTTTAGTGGGCATTTCAAGCCTCAAACAATAATGCTTCAAAAAAAATCTCAGATACAAAAGATACTTGAACATTGAACTACTCAAAATGCAACTAAAGCCTTGGTTTCAAAAGTAGCTTGAAATACAATAACATTTCAAAAGTGGAGTGATGCCCTTGGCCCTTGACTACTCAATCTCTTGCTCTTTACTTGCTTGTGTGGAGGAAGGGTGGGGATGAGCTTGAAGCCCGTGGGTAAAAATTTTACAGTTTGCAACAAGCAAAGACATTTTCATACATTTTCAATGCAGAAATTTATGTGTATACAAAAATCAAGAATGCATTACTCCTATCAACTTAGCATGAACACATAAACATATCAAATGGCTTGGGTAAGTCCAAAACATGACTCACTACACGTTTCCAATGAAATGACCCTGTGTAGTCGTGAATTCTTGAGGGAGTCCTTGAGGGAGCTCCATGCCACTAGCGGGCAGGCAGGAGAAGCATATACTTGGGTCAACGTGCATGTGACGGTTCTTGAGGGACTACCACAAACCCACATAACACATAGAGTTTCAAAATCTTGTAAGCTTGATGGCCAGAAAGGCACATTTTCGTGAAAACTTGCTTTTCATAAGCTTGTTATATATTAAAAACCATTTCTAAAAGTGTGGTTTCAAAATCATGCATCATTTTAAAGAATCATTGAAATAAAACAACTTTCTATGCATCATCCCACAAATCATATATAAGCACGTAGGAAAAATCTTGCAGCACTTAACAACATTAAATGCACATGAATGAGGTGGTTGCAAAATTAATTACTGTCATTTATGGACAGAAACCTTTTTGTTAGCTTATCGCCTAACTATAAAAGTGAAACCCACCTTGAAGTTCTTGACTATGGTTTGTTCAAATATGCCTCTCTTCTTGCTCCTCTTGTCCTTCTTGCTTTTCTTCAATAATGACAAAAACCCCAAATCAAAAGGATTCAAATTGCAAACCCAAAGAACCACATGCATGAAATTGATCCTAGAATACTTATACCCATCTATATCCTAAGCTTTTTGAACAAAAACCTTTCAAAACTCCAAAAGATTAAAAGCCACTTACCTTAAAACTTCACCAAACAATGATTTCCTTGGCTCCAATGAAAGCTCTAATCTTCCCCTTTCCTTTTCCTTTCTTGATCACTCTTAGAAACCCTCTTGAAGGTTGAGAAAACTCAAACCTAGTTTGCTCTTCTTTCTTTCCCTAAACTCACGAAACGCTCTACCTTCTTTCTTCAATTTCGTTTTTCTCTCTCTCCCAAAAGTAAGACACCCCATTTCCTTCTCTTTTACACCATTAATGATTACAAAAAGTCCCTTTTGTCCTTACGTTAGTGCCTTAAGGTTTTTAAACCCAAGTGACTTGCCAAAATTAGCCTTACACTCTCCCACTACTCTAATAGTTCAAAACCCTTAAAGATGCTTAAATGTCCATCTTACCCTCACTTATTAGCCTTGCAACTTAAATGCTTAAGTGATCTTCCCTCAATGCCCCCTTGTGTAACTTATCACTTTAACTCAATTCATTACACCCATGTCACATAATCTCATTACAATTAACATCCCACATATATAAATCTTGCAAGACCCCAACGATTAATCTAATCACGCTTTATCAAATAAAAACAATTCAGGGGCCAACAAATTCAGTCCAACCCAACCCAAAGTTAATAGTATAAGCTTAGGGTATCAAGTTTCAAATTGATTTTGAGCCTTAAAATTAACACAAAATTTAACCAAATGGTTTGAATTCCTTTATTAAAAATGATGTCATTTTGGTTTAACTTCCTAAAATAATGTCTTTTTGTCTTTAAGTTTAAGCAACTCAAGACCAAAATAATATCTTTTTGGAAAATGAAACCAAAATGATGTTATCTTTGGATTTTCTTAAAAGGATTCGACTAAGCTCAATTTACCTATTGAGAGGTTCATACGTAGGCCAACCTGACTTATTATCAATCCTAAATGCAAAAAAAATCATAAGTGATGGATCTTCTGACTATAAGATGTGTAAAATTTTAGTATTTTTTAATATGAAAAGTGTTATTCGTATTTTCGACATTATTATCACCAAAATCAAGTTTAATAACATCTCTAATCTTTTGCAATAATCTCAACAACTCTAAATACACACTTTAATTTTAATTTTGAGATAATATGATTCTATATTCACTTGTTACAAAAGCTCTTAAAACAAAATTAACTTTTTAACTCAACATCTTCTAAAAAGGAAATTAAATTACTTGTCAAAAAATAGTCGAACTTAAAAATAAGTTTAACACGACCATTCATAGATAATAATGTTTTCCTAACTTTTCATGTCCATCTATTGTTCACATATCACAATGAAATAATTAAAATAATATAGACTAGCATAATTTTATGATAATTAATACATTAATTATGTGCATGTGATATTTGGGCCATTTATGGGATGAATATTATATTACTAACCATGTTATAGGCTCTTGGGTTTATTTACCAATCTTGTTCAAGCCTTCCTATTGGGCTTGTGGTGTATTTTAACTTAATTGATGGACAATTAAGGTTTTCTTCTCAATTGTCAATTTGAAAATTATATGGTGATATATAGTAGAGGTTGGTGAATTTAATGAACCTCAAACTTTTTTATTATGATTTTTTCTTATGTTGCAGTAATCTATTATAGAATTATATTTTCCATAAAAAACTATTATGGAATCATAATGCTGGAACCCCTCCCTGGTGAGTCATAGGTCCGACATCCTACATGACATCTGGACACGCTTCCCACGAGGGAGGAACTCCTTACCACAAAAGAGAACTTCAAATCGATCTTATTTCACTTCCTTCCGAATAATTCTTGAACAATTCACCTTAATCTCTCTCAATAAAATTGATCTGCTTAGGGCCCAAAATTGAATCTGATTTCTAAGCTAAAATGAAATTCCATGTCTCTAGGTTAATTAGAATAAAAAATCTCTTCAATCGGATCTCTATAGATAGAAAAATCGCCCAAATATAGAATTATACTCAATATCTCCACACAATTGCCTTTTTTTATTTAAACCCTAAATTTCAATTAAAACTTGAAAGCTCTAATTTTACCAAAAAGGGATAGAAAATTTTTCTAGAAAACTAACACTTCAAAAACCGAGTAAATCGGAAGTCAAACGAAAAAGTTACAAGCAAAACAGTGGGGAGGAGGTTGAATTTGGAAAGAAGGAAAATAAAAAAAAATAAAAATTTTTATTTTTTTTTCTCACGGGTGCAAGCTAGAGCTCGCACCACGAGCCCTCGCGGTCACGAGATGTGCGCGCTTGCTACCGCGAGCAAGCTCGCGTTCGCTAGTGGAATTGGCCCTTTTTTTAAAATCTATACATAAAGCTAGATTTTTCCAAAATTCATAACTTTTGATTCCTAACTCCAAAATTGACAAATTTGGTATCAAAAGAAAGCTTAAAGGAAGCTCTACAACTTCCATGAAGGATTCAAAAACTAATTTAACCTCTAAGGGAGTCCAAAGCTACTTCAAGTTTTCCGCTAAAATTGAAAATGTCCCACACTATACCAGAAGTTTGAAAAATCATATCATTTAACAAAATAGTCCAAACATATCACATTTTGCCTCAATGTAAAGATAAAAAGGATGATTTACAAATTTCATGAAGGATGCAAAAGTCAATTCAGTCATTAAAAGAGGTAAAAGGTCACTCAAAGGTACTGCTCATATAATAACCAATGAAACAGTAAAATTGACCAAATGAACAGTGACTAAATGTATTCCCAACCTTATAACTTTTTATTCATAACTCCAAAAATTGCATATAACACATAAATGGAAAGAGTAAAGGACAATCTACATCTTTTATGAAGAATTAAAAAATCAATACAGGCTCTAAGGAGGTGAAAAACCCTTTTAAAGATACTGCCCAACTAATACCCTTATCAACAGTAACTGTCATCTTTCAAACCTTATAACTTCTTCATCCTAAGTCCAAAAGTGACAAGTTACATACCATTGGAAAGCTCTAAACATGTGCTACAATCTTCAAGAGAACCCCCAATCCAATTCAAGCTCTAAGAAGGTCAAAAATACAAAAGAAGTTTCTGCCAAATTTTTACAAAAATTTGACAGCACCTCCCCTAATAATCAATTAGCCAAAATCTTCAATTTTCCAATCCAAACTCCAGTACCTGCACAAAACTCAATCTTCAATCTCCCACAACACAAACCAATCCAAATATATACCCAAACACAACTCAAATGGC